>CATKZD010000114.1:0-18480 GCA_949841015.1 Aplysina aerophoba
AACCAAGTGCACGTGTGAGTGTGTTGGAAATGTCATCAGTGGAACGGCCTGCTATGTATAGGCTGGTATCATCTGCAAATAAGACAGTGGTGACTCCTTGGAGCTGGGCTGGGAGATTGTTGACAAATAGCGAGAATAAAAGTGGACCAAGCACAGAGCCCTGTGGTACTCCAGTGTCCACTGCTACCTCTTCTGATTGTGCTGCATTAATGCTAGTACTCTGACGCCTGTCAGCAAGGTAGGATGTGAACCACCCACAGGTCGCAGGGTCAAGGCCAAACTCTCTTAGACGTGACAGTAGCAGGTGGTGGTTGACCGTGTCAAATGCCTTTGAAATGTCGAGGAAAATGACCCCAACAACAAGACCTTGATCAAGTGCAGAGTACCAATCATTGGTTACTTGCAGTAAGGCTGTTGTGGTGGAGTGTCCAGCACGGACCCAGATTGCCAGGGTGACAGAAGATTGTGATCTTCAAGATGAGCTGACAACTGATCCCTGACTACTCCCTCTAGGATCTTGCTAGCCACAGGAAGAACGGAGATTGGCCTATAGTTTGATAGGATATCACGAGGACCACCCTTGTGCATGGGTTTCACAAGGGCTCGCTTCCAGCTGGACGGAAAAGACCCAGAGGCTATAGAAGCGTTAATGATGGAGCACAATGGATGGGCAATGACAGAACTGGCAATCTTCAGCATAGAAGATGGTATGCCATCTGATCCTGTGCTCTTGCGAGGGTTCAGCTTTGAGAGCCTGGTCTGGCACTCTTCAGGCTGGATTGGGCACAGGGACATAGGCGTCGGATGGTTTAACGAGTTTGCTATTGCACACACTGAAGCAGATTCCACAGGGAGTGGTGCTAGTGAGGAGATTGAAGAGAAGTAATGGTTGAACTTGGCAGCCAGAGACTCCGCACTGTCTGGAAAGAAGGACCAGTTAGAGGTTGGAGGGGGGACAACTGACTTCAGGGCCTTCCACAGTGTAGTTGGGTTGACTTTCCCAGATATTAGGTGGGAAAAGTGGGCTCTTTTAGAGGCTCGAAGCAGGGTTGTTACTCTGCTACGAAGTCTCCTGTAGGTCTCCCAGTCATCTGCAGACCTGGTTGCTCTGAATCGTCGGAGTGCCTTGCCCCTGTTGTCCATTTGGTCCCGTATCTCTCTCGTCATCCATGGTGATCACTTCTTCTTGACTCGCACTCTGCGCAGTGGGGCATGATCATTAAGGACTTGGAGGAAGGTTAATAATATGATGATGACAGGTTGACTTGAGTATGACTACGAACAAAGTCGGAACCCCTGAAGTGTAATTGAGGGTTTGCCAAGCCCCGTAGGGGTGATGGCTAACCAGAATTACATGAAGGGGTGAAGACGAACATCAGCATGGCTTTCCCACCCAATACTTCAATCCATGAAGTGTTATCACCACCCAAATCAACACAAGGAGTATTCTTCAGGCGTTTGCAGTGTCAAGGATGTATACATATCGGCTCTCCAGATTGGGTGAGTTTTAAATAACAAGTTCATGAAGTTGTAGAGAGCAAATTACAGGCCTGAGATGGCAGGTAAGTTAGGCGCCTTTTTTACCATAACAGTATTGGTCATGTGACAATGCTACTGATTTTGCTATCAGTGAGTTAATATGTTGAGGCCTAGACATGCTGATGTGAAGTCGGAACCCCTGAAGTGTAATTCTGGTTAGCCATCACCCCTACGGGGCTTGGCAAACCCTCAATTATATCCCCTACACACCATGCAGTAGTGTAAGGTGTAAGGTACACTTCACATAAAGATGTACGTGTGACACATTATGACCATGACTGCACATTCACTTTCGCAATACTGCACTATTACACCTCAAGGAAGAGGAAAGTACCGGCATGTACATAATATACATATATACCGAGGGGATTTCAGTCCTACACTGGCCACATAAAGTAACTGCACGGTCATGTTTAGATTGCACAACACACTAACAGAAACACCCACACTTTCAGTATGACCATGGCATCCCCGTGTTACAAATGTGCACCACGTATATATACATACTGTATATGGTCGTTTCAGGGCTTCTAGACCCGTTTGCACATTGTACACTGCAATCACTCACATGATTGAAGTACTGGAACTGCAGAGGCTCAGGTGAATTCCAATCACAGTTAGCACGTGAAACTCCCCACAGTTCCAGTAGTATAAGCACATGTGTGATTGCAGTGTGCAACGTGTGAATGGGACTAGAAATCCTAAAACGGCTGTACATACATGGCAATTCTACAGACTACAAAATGCAGACGTTGACAAACATGATCCGCCTCCTCCTTTGAGATGGAGCATATGTTCTGGACAGAGACATACTATGAAGTGTAATTATGTTAAAACGTGCCTACTACATCCACACACTACACACTAACACAGTTTTTATGTGTTCAGGACCACCTCTATTACGTATATGTTTGGGGTGGGTAAACACGAGTTGCACATACACTCCATAAAGGCACATCGTACTTCAAGACTGACCTGGAGGGGTGAAGGAGTACTCGACAGCATTGCTCTTGATAACATCACCCAGTACGCTGTACACACATCGAATGATATATTCATCAAGAGCTTGTACACTGCCCACTCCACTGATTGCCACTCTGTACTCTGTATTACTCTGGACTTAGTACATTGCACCAGGAAAGGCAGTGCTAAGGGGCTGACCTCCCTCCACAGTCCCATTGTGTAGCCAGTTTGAAGTTGAAGTTGAAGGCAGCTGTGAGAGGAAGTACACACACACAGTAGCTTCCAGGGGCTCAGCCTTCAACTATGGTGACTTTATATACGGTATATACAGTGCTTGGTGCAGGGCTGCTGTCTAACTAAGCACACAATCAATTGGCTAGTTGGTCTTTACCTCCACCGCAGGGAGTAAGACAAAATTGTAGCGTAGCGAACAGGATTCTCTATGTTTTAGCTAGCTACTAATACAGTATCTATACAATTAAACTTACGTGCATACCTACATTCACCTACACCTACATACTGACATTTAGGGTATGTATAGTTTCAATACATGTTAGCTATGTTGACACTCCTGATGTTCTGTATAGTGATTAGCTATTGGGAGAACAAGCTTAAGACCACAACTACCGGCCACAGAGCCACCTTTCCCTCTCTAGACACCACTCATGACACACACAGGCAGAGCAATGACAGTTGAACTACTTTCCGTTCTTGGCTCGTTGCTTGAAGGCACATTTTTTAACTTACATGCATCTTGTTGATTACCTGTCTAGCACCGTGACCAGGCGTTAGGATTAGCTCCACTAGTCTGACGTAGCCCAACCCATTCCTGCCTCCATCTTGCGATGACACATCGCGAGGAACCCTGTGTGTGTAATTCATGTGTATAAAATTATATTGAAGTTCACTTTGACAACTTGTTTCTCCTCAATTACATGCTCAGCTTTAAGAAGAACACAGTTCTTTTGGCTGGTTGAAAACCACAAGTGATTGAGTTATTGAGGCCACCCTTGGAACTTTACCCAATACATGCAGTGTTTGAGTCACAGAGGAAGTGAAATTGGTGAAGATCATGCGTCCATGGCGCATCCAGGTGAGCCAAGAGATCATGTCCGGGGATATCTACATCCGTGAAGCTCTTGTAGTTACTTGATGCTGAAACATCTGC
Source organism: Aplysina aerophoba (assembly GCA_949841015.1). Taxonomy (NCBI): domain Eukaryota; kingdom Metazoa; phylum Porifera; class Demospongiae; order Verongiida; family Aplysinidae; genus Aplysina; species Aplysina aerophoba. Next base: position 3,671 of record CATKZD010000114.1, read on the forward strand.
ATATTTGGAGACCAGATCTTGGGAATAGTGAAGGGGTCACCACAAGGTTTAGTTGGAAAGGGACCTGCTTCATAGTTCCAAGTGGTATCAAGAATAATTCTTGCAGCTTCAAATGCAGACTGGTTGACAGGCAATCCATTGAACACATTGGTGGTCACATATTGGAAGAAATATTCCAAAGACTGAAGAAATAGATGTCCACCAGACTTGCCCAGTGTTTAGCAACATGATCTCCAACATTGTCCCTATTGGTATTAGATTGAAGTAAGCTATCCAACCTCAGTAATAGCATCACATCAGCCAAATGTTGCAACTGAACGTATGAAGTCAAGTTCTGTTTGTCCTTCAAACACACAACATACGCAACCCTCACCATCTTTTGAAGATCACAAAAGATGTTTGCAAGACACTGACGTCCAACATCTACCAAATCATACTGATAAGTTCCAAGAGTTTGGTAAACCTCATTCATTAGGCCAGCCTTGTATAGCAGTTTCCAGGCAGCCACCAAGCCTGTATTGTTCATATCTTGGGATTCAAGCATGTCGATCCATGGTGGTGTTTCTAGTTTAGACTTGAATGCCCACTGAAAGTTGTGCACATAGGCACTTTGATACTTTGAGTGTTCCAAGCTTGTTGCAGGATCTTGCTTGTACTGTTGTAGTGCTTCTGGAATACTCATCAACCACTGTGACACATTCACTTCCTCAGCTCTCCATCCCATCTCCGCCTGCAGTCTTATGTAGAAATGGGACAGGAAGATTAACTAAGATAAACACACAGTCTTTAAAAGAGCTGCTTCAAATCAAGGAGTAGCAGATCAGATATGAATGTGGCACATACAGTGCATAGCAGCAACGTCTGTTGCAACTGAGGAGTAAATAGGACATAAAATTATGCTGAATATACAGCAAAGGATGCACAGGTATACAGGCTCTTACACACATTGCACTATTCATTAATGAATGACACAATGTTATAGGTGCATGAGCACCAGCATTGTATGGAAGAAAAATGAAATTTAATGCACTGCGGACGGCCCTTAAGATTCACAGTAGCCAGTGCACAAAGTCCTTCCATCAAAGTATAGTGCAATGTAAACGAGTGTGGATTTGTGCAGTTCCTGATATTATTCATCCATATTCACTATATACATAGTGGAGAATCTGTCTGTAAAATCTCTAGCCAACGTGATCCTTGATCAAACATTTGGCTGGAGTTTTCATGGAGGTAATTGTTGATTCCTCACGTGTCTCAGACTTCCAAGCTAGAGGCTGATTTGCAGGTATGGAGAAGCCTCAGCTTGCCTGGTGCAGTTGATCTGGCGAGGTTCATTTAGTATTTTTCTGCAAGGACAGCTGTGATACAGGAGACTATGCTGCTCTTCTCGGGAAGGAATGTGCTTTGTGATGTCCTCCAGACACTTCATAACCAATGCCACCGAGACATCAGTGCTGTGCTTAAACATTAGGCCAACTACATACAAGCAAAGTGAGCCTGACTACAGTGGCAAACTAAAGCAGCTTGTTGCAGCTTATCAACTTCATCTGCGGTGAATAGCAAATAACATTAGCAACTGCATTGGATGCAATTGAAAGTATCCTCAGGCCCACGTAGCACAAGATGTCTTGTCCATAGAGTAAAGAATTGCAGCAATTTGTCTCTTACCAGTGCAACACCACAAACAAAATTTGGTAATGTGTACTACCATTGCAAGTACGTGTGTGTACATGAGCAAAAGTAGATATGTGATAGGAGTATGCAACTGCGTATCTCCACACGAACGTATAACAGCACTTTCTATAATATGCAGCAACATGTCACACGTGAGCATGGTATATAACACTACCAACTATCCTACATATAGCAGAAACTATTAATTTGGTCACAACTCACTCACGAGTAGCTATGATTTGGTGTACCATCTTTTGGTTTTCTAGTTGTGAGTTGCAAAGATGTTTAGGACACCCTGCAACACCTGCAAGGAAGGTCCTGGATAGCTCACGTGAATGTGGGCCACTCGGTAGCACTGCTGTAATCCACAGCTCTACAACACTCTTCTCAAACTTTCACGGTGGCAGCAAGTTCTGGGCTTGTACTCTTTGTAAACCTGTCCCTTACTGTCGGTTAACATCTTTAGTAGGTGCACCATTGTACAAGTAACAATGCAGCAATTGCCATTATGTCAACATATTGAACATTGCCATGCTGACACGTGATGTGTTACTGCATCATTTTAGAAAAATGCTGTTTACGGCGAGGATACACAGATGCATGTCTTTAGCTGGGCCTACAGTATGTGAACTAGGTCAGGAAATCCCTCTGCACTTCTGGACATGAATGATCCATGTTTCAAGCTGTTGGAGAGCACTGTTGATAACGTGCACCTACATACCTACAGTTGCTGCTGTGATGCGATGCTGTGCTGATGGCATTTTCACCTTTAATAGTGTACCAATTAGGCTTTCACCCTCAGAGCCCAGCGTTCTTGCCTGAAGTAAGAATAATATTGTGCCAATGGTGAATATATGTAGGTACCATGCAGAACAGTGACATATGTAAAACAGCTTCTACAGCCATTTACTTATGTATTGCTGGCCAAACCTAGACACTATGACTGCCTATTGCGGATGTGCTGTATACTCACCATCAGTTCATACACCACTGGGTTCTGTTCAATTGCTTCTGGGGTCATTCCAGTTCCAACCATGATGTTGCCTTTAGCAAGCCTTGCATCTATACGTAGGTGCTGTTGCTATGGTGGTAAGGTTGTCAGAAATACCAGGAAGTCTGCATACACCAGATGAATGGTTTTCCCCAAAGATCAATTCAGTGTGAATCCAATCTGGGTCTTCTTCAGCAAAGTGGTCTAGAATGAGCATGGTTTTGTCTGTAACTCCAAAATGGAAGGCTTTGATAGTTTGGTTGTTCCAGAAGTGGGTATATATCTGAAGCAAGAAGTGGACTAAAATAATTGCATGTGTGTATGTAGGCATATGTTTTTGTATGTGCAGTCCATTCACATACACAAAGGTCACAAGATTATAAATTTCACCAATTTGACTGAAATAAACTCCGAATTGAATTCTTCTGTAAGTGTTTATGCATGTATGTATGTATGTGGTCTTGACTCTCTGCAACATGCGCTGGTGGTGTTTTTTCCAGTTATCGACTAGCGCACATACTTCACTTGTATTCATGGCAGTCATCACCTGCAACTTGCACCGATAGTGTTTTCTACGCTAACTAACCCAACTGGTGTGCACAAATGCATATGAGTGCACATTGCAACTTGCATTGTGTGGTGGTGATTGTGGTGATAGTGTGTATATATACACATGTGTTTGTGTGTGTGTGTGTGTGAGCATGCGCAATACTGCGTGGCAATGTCATATATGTGATGATAGTCCGGGCTGTGTGCTGTATGTCGTGGTAAATAATAGTAAAGTTCTGTGGGGTGACTTGCACTGTGTGGTAATTTCAACTGTTTGTGCGTGGTAGTTGTGTGTAGTGCATTTGCATTCATGAATGCCTACTTGTTGAATACAAATTCCAGACAGGGACCCCTCAGAATGTGTGTGAGTAAAGGAGTATGTCATTCTTCGTATCTACAGTATATATAATCAATGGAAAGCTGATCAACTATGGTCTACAAATGTCTCCACTCTCCAGTGGCAGTTAGTTTGCAATGGTACTACAAATGTCTTCTTCGGTGACTGTTTTTATACATGCAGAGCATATACCATACACCCTTTAGCTTAAAGTTCCATCACATATGGAAACACCAATGTTTGCATATGTGATGATACGTATGTACATTTCTTTGCAAATCCTTGGGTGAGTAAGTGGGAGAGGAATACATATATATGTATTGTGCATACATCAATGTGTGCACTACTTACTGTTGTGGAACAGCCATCCTAGCATCACAAACACTGTGTCTGGGTCCACATCCACCATGGCTTGATGAATAGCCTTGTTAGTGGCTGCAAGGAAGCTAGAATCATTGGATGATGGTGTCATCTCATTGCACGTGTCAGCATAGTAGAAATAGTCAGTACTAAATGTAGCGCTAAGTTCTTCATGAAACATCTTACTGAGCGTCAGAAAAAGAGGATCTGTAGGTCCAAGTAGGTAGTCTTTGGTGTAAGTATTATTCAAGTTAGGGTACAAAGTGACTAAAGTTTGGCTTGCAAAGTCTGGCAACACTGAGAGCATGTCCAACTGCCGACTTCTAGCGAGGATATTAATCTGAAGGTCACGCTGAGCCAAGCACCAGCTTTCACTCAAAGGCCCTGCCCATTTCTTAACGTTTCCCATACATTGCCATGCTAGGAAGACAGGCCCAGAGAGTGCAAAGATCTGCTCTGTCAATCCAACTTTGTGGTACAGGTGCCACCACACGTACTCCTGTCCTGTGAATGACAGCGGCAGATTGATGCAATTCATTGCCATCCAGTCCAGCTCGCACTGCCATCGATCCCAATCTGAATCCCACCACACCATGCTGTAGGATACTGTGCAAACGTTCATGTAGTAGCGATACTTCACGGGGGACACCACTCTAACGGGAGTTTTGGGAAGAGGTAGAGGATCGGGAAGGGAGAGTTGGTGCCATTTCTTCCCCCCAGCTGATGGAAGCCGAAGAGTAGTACAACGGCTGGAATACTGCAACATATCCACATATTTCGGGCTCGACACACGTGATACTATTCCTTTCACAGTGTCCACTGGATCTGGGCCTCGGGCTCGTTAGCCTTTTTAGGGGCTGCCGCAGGCAGCCCCTATATTGTTTTCATTTTGCGCTCGCTGTATGGTTTCATGTTACGGAAATATATATATATATAATGTTGATGCGGCGGTAGTATAACTGTACTGACATTTATATTGTAAAGTACAGGCAAAGTATTGCGCTCCGAAACATTTATATTGTCGGCCATTTTCTGTGGCTCGCGAGAGGAGAAAGCTACAGAAAGACCTCAGAAAGCGGCACAGGTCGCCGTTAGTCGTCGCTTTGAACGTCCCGCTCTGTTCATTGGATGCCAAAATCAGCGTTGTTCGCACCATTGCCTCGGACAAAGTACAGGAGCGGCGCTAAGCTCAGAAAACGCACCGTATCATTTGCTGCGTGTTCAATTTGTGGCTTCTTGACTTTCTATCTTCACAACGCTGCCGAGAACAATTGTCAGGAGTAACGCCAAGCTTGGTGAGGGTGTGAATCCTCTATTCTTAGGCTTGCTAGCTATGTTTCGCGTAGAAAATCTCAGCACGCAGTGAAAGCCTCTAGCTACAATTGTCTCCAGTGGCGCGCTGTTTGTACTCGAACGGATCCTTTTCTGCCTCGGCCAAACACCTGCTACCGTGTCCCTCAGGGCTGTGTGTGGTGTGTGTGTGTGTGTGTGTGTGTGTGTGTGTGTGTGTGTGTGTGTGTGTGTGTGTGTGTGTGTGTGCGGTGTGTGTGTGTGTGTGTGTGTGTGTGTGTGTGTGTGTGTGTGTGTGTGTGTGTGTGTGTGTGTGTGTGTGTGTGTGTGTGTGCGTGTGTGTGTGTGTGTGTGTGTCAATACCTTCTGATTATGTTTCTGTCTTCAAGCAAGAAACACACTATGTGGCTAGGTATGAATAGCAGGATTGTTTGGTGCAGCTCCGAATGAGCAAAGGAAAGAAAGAAAATTTGCACAGTCTGTCCATGTCTGTGTGCCCTTGCATGAGCGAAGCTCTGTGCATGCCAATGCTTTCTGTATGGGCAAGTTTGAACAAATTGTCATGTACCTTACTTGTGACTGAGTCAGCAAGTAGTTCGAGTTGGGGCGGCAGCCCCACGAGGTTTTTAACTCGAAATACTTGTTTTTGAACGATTGCCCACGTGCACCACAGGAAAATGATGAAAGCGGTCTGGCTACGCGAGACTAGGCCGTATTTGCAGCCATTTTACCATGTCTATGATTTTACTGACTCCTCAGTTTAGTCGCATGGGTATAGATTTGTGTCCGTCGGTGCGATACTTTGAGGTCGGTAGTGGAGGTAAGGACCAACTAACCAATTGATGGTGTGCTCAGTTAGACAGTAGCCCCCGCACCATAGTTGAAGGCTGAGCCTCTGGAAGCTACTGTGTGTGTACGTACTTCCTTTCACAGCTGCCTTCAATATCTCTCTGGAGCTCCAAGGAGTTGAAGGTTCGCTGGGGGAGGGGTTGAATGTTTGCTGGGGGAGGGATTGAAAGTTCACTGTGGGGAGGGGTTGAAGGTTCGCTGGGGGAGGGCTTGAAGGTTCGGTAGGGGAGGGATTGGTTCACTAGGGGAGGGCTTGTTGAAGGTTCAATGGGGGAGACGTTGTTGAAGATTCGCTGGGGGAGGGCTTGTTGAAGGTTCACTGGGGGGAGGGTTTGTTGATGGTTCGCTGGGGGAGGGGTTGTTGAGGGTTTGCTGGGGGAGGGGTTGTTGAGGGTTCACTGGGGGAGGGGTTGTTGAGGGTTCGCTGGGGGAGGGGTTGTTGAAGGTTCACTGGGAAGAAGGTACTGCAAGTTGCAGTAAGCTTGGATGGGAAATGTGTCTGTGTGATGGCGGTGTTTCTTTCATCTAAAATTGAGTGCTGTGTGGTTAGATTGGTGAAGTACTTGGCACTAGTTAGTGGGCATGCCTATCAGACCATATTGGTACTCCTCACTTTCTTGCCTTTCCTCCCACTGCCTTCTCTGCCTTCCTTCCTCCTTCCTCTCCCTCACCCCTTCCCCCACCCCCTCCCCCACTACAGGACCTGTTGATGGTATTGTACTTGTCACCCAAATGCAGATGTCCCCTAGGAGAGAATTCTTATTCCTCACCATATGACCTCTCCCGCACTCCTCCCAACTGACATTGTGTGTGTGTTTGTGTACACCAGTGATTGAAGCATGGTCGGCAACTTGTAAAGGCTAGTAAGAGATTGGCTAGAAAGCTAGACAAGGCTACTAGGTGGGACAATGGTATGTGTGTGCAGTGTAACCTGTAAAGGAATCTGAATCGCAATATGAATCTGAATACAGTGCAATCTGTAAAGGAAAGCGAATGGAGGACACCTCACTATTGAGGATACTGTTAATGCAGTCCTAACCAAATAAACCTAATACCTCTGAATTAAGGGCACGTCTCTATGCAGGACGCACACAGACGTACAGATGGTTCCCTGTGGTGTCCTGTATAGAGAGGTTCCACTGTACCTCTGGACCACAGTCTGGCCTTTCCCATCTCATATTCCCAAATCCACTCCCTGAAATAGAATGGGGGATCTGCCAGTTTGGTACGTTGTGTGTGAATATCATTGGACAAGGGTTTGAAGTCTGGACATATGTGCATCTGCAACACGGTAACACAGTGGTTGATGTCATTTTTTCACTGCGTACATTATTGTATCAGGCATCATGTGTATAGAGCTTTAGTATCGCCAACAGACATCACAGTCTTGCTTAAGGGGCTTATTCTTTCAGCGTCTTCAGAATATGCTGTATGCTAGCAGTGTTTAGTCAATCTTGATGAAGCTCATTAATAATTGCACTCCTCAATAACAGAGCATCCTTTATTGTCCAGGTCTGCAAAGGCATTTATGCTGCATGAGTACAAAAAGTAACCATTAAAGTTCATGACTGTTTTTGTGTATATCCCATACATATCCTAAATTATCCTGGCACATTGCATTTGCAATTCATTAACATTATTTATATATACTATAGGGACAGTCCCTATCATCACCCTGTGGTCTACAACTTCAAAATGGGAGTTTGTCTTGGTTACTATAAAGTGATTCACCCCATCTAGAGTGTGATCCACCCTCATTTCATTAGTTGTGTGTGTATACCCCACCTCTCCTCCACCCCCATCAGGTGCAAGGGGTCTCTCAGTCTCACTTCTGTTGGCTCTCACTGTTGTGCTGACACTGAACTGCCCTACTGGAGATGAAGGTATGTACACTAGAGAGAGACTCCCTGTGTGCTGTGTCCTTCTAGCTCACTGCTCTACACCTCACCACTGAGTGTTTTGAGTGTAACGAAGTGTTTCAGCTACAGACTGTTACTGTTGCACCTCACAGCTAGTGTCAATGTCTCCCTGGAGCTGCAAGGGGACTATTCAGACCAGCTCACCCTCATCTGTAGACACCGTGATGTCCCCACCCCGTCTTTGTAGATACACAATGGGACAGTGGAGAGGTTTGATGTCCTTGGCACTGCATTCCCTGGTGCAATGTACACTGTTCAAGCTCTAACAGAACACACCACAACTATTACTGGAGTGGACAGTGTACGAGCATTGGATGGTTACCTCATCCAGTGTGCATATGAAGATCTGGTCAACCTCATCAAGAGCAATGCTGTCCAGTTCTCCTTTATTTTTCCTGGTCAGTGCATGTGCTGCATACAAAGCACTCTTCGTGATGTATTCACATGAGCAGTCTATGCCATGCATCAACGACTGGTAGTGTACAGCCATGCACTCCTCACGCCCAAACTGACCTCTCATTACATTTACTTCTTGGTGGAGTTTGTGTATAGGTGGACTTTATCTGTGAAATCCCACTGTCCATCGCACCAGTGCAGTGCAGGTAGCTACTAGCATTATGTGGTTGCTATCATGCAAACCCTCCCCACTCTGGTTCACCACACTTGTGTTCCATATTCACCTCAGACTACAGACCAGCACCATGCACCAATACACTGATCACGCAGATGTACCGTACAATTGTATTATGTATAACCTGGTGACAAAACAACTTTTTTTCATTTACATACTTATGCAGCTGAAGTAAAGTTTCTAAAATTGAACCAACTACTTACTGTTAGCTGTGTTAATAGCTACTTCATATCTTTATGTACTACAGTGACACAATGGCAGTGATTTAGCTGATAGGTTTCACATCTTCTCTTGTAGCACCCACAGTTCTGGGCATCTTCTTTCCTGTGGCATCCTCAACCTCCTTCTTCTTGTAGTAATGAGGGGCCACTTCCAGTAGCCACTTATTCTCAATTTCAATGATCTGCAAGACGAGGAAGCAAGGTGCAGTGCTGTGGTGCATGGTGCATGGTGCATGGTTGTGTGAAGAATAATGCCCTGTACTCGACTCATCTTTCACTACAAAATTATGCATTCCTACGATGTCTTAGGATTTAACACATCTATGCCCTAGTGCTGGTGATGCTATTAATGTAATCGACACTACAGCCAATGCAAAATGGCTACTAGTGAGAAGCAGACAAAAGGCTTGACAACTTTAGCGAGGTAACCAACAAGCAGTGCAATAGCTACGGAAATGTGCTATGTACACATAAATGTCTGAAGTAACTAAGAATTCAGTGCATCTCTAAGTTGTCCTCCTTTGTGTATCTATTGACATGCTGGTGGCATTGTAACAGCAACCAGGCCATGTCTGAATGCTGACAATATTGCCACAGCATGCTTTTCCAAGGACAGCTGGCCTTAAGCAATTAATAGAAAAATAGTTGTGCTAGTTGATCTCAGCAGTTCCATTTGCTTATGCTATTAGTATTAAACCACTGTAATGGACTTCTTCAATACATCTTGGCATATCAAGATATTCCATTCACGTTATCGTAACACACAGAAAACATCCAGACCTTCCATTCCCTGACCAACTTGCTCCTGCTCATAAACAATTCTGAGAACTATAATTCAAATACTGTGAGCTGCTATTAGTTATCAGCAATGCAATCTCTCCCCTGGTGGCAAACACTGGGACCAACCTGTCTCATGTATTCTTTTGTTGTGAACACCAGTTCATGGTAGATGATCCATCGTGGTTGTTCCTCGAAAAGACTGCTATTGGGATGAATGTGCACCGTCTGGATAAATTGTAACAAAACCAACCTTTACAGTAAAATATGTACACCTACAAAGTTGAACAATACCCTGTATATGTAAACAGGTAATATGCGTGATGTTTTTACACACTATTAAACCTTATATTTTCCTTCTGTGTATTTGTATATCAAGTTTGAATATTGAAAGTAAGTACTAGTTATCACATGGCCACGAGGGCGCTGGCTAATTTATCACCCGAGGGCGCAAAGCGCCCGAGGACAATAAATTAGCTAAGCGCCCGAGGGGCCATGTGATAACTGGCTTGTTGCAAATCGCCTGGGAACGGTCTACGCTCAAACCTCCTTCGCCGTCGAATCAATTCACCGAATGAACGAGACTGACGTTACTATAGAAGTCAGCGAACGCCTTTTTTCGTGACATAGAATGAACGAAATGTGAAAGCGTGCGGCTTCAACACCGGTTTCTTGTTCTGCAAAGGCACCACAATGTTCTTTCGTCAATGACAACGACTTCGAATTGCTACAAGCAGGCTACCAGCCCAAAGCTACTCTTCGAAGCACGGACTGGGCTGTGAACGTCTATCTTGCCTAGTCTCGCGTAGCCAGGCCGCTTGCGCCTGGCGAAAACCGTCTGGATAGGTGAGACTAGTAATATCTTGCCTAGGAGGCAGAAAGTAATGCAGCACAAGGGGAAAGGGTTTTGAAAAATTGCTTTTCTAGTACTGAACAATTTCTTCAGCTTTAGTGCAACGTTATAAAGTGAGATTCGTTAATTAAGAGTTAAGCAATTGTATGAATTGCCAAAATTATTTGATCACTTCAGCATTTTACAGTAGCTACAGTTGCTGGAAACTTCTTACCCATAAAGCATGGTATGCAGCATGGTGTGGATCAAAATTAATAGTAGAATGATGCATGCATGAATGTGTCATGCTTGCACTATGGGATACATTTGCAACATTGTCATATTGTCTACTGTCATGGGAAAGTCCACAAGGTGATGAACATCAAAGATGTTTTCTTGAAGTGTAAGGTTGCACAATGATTCGACACATAAATAAGAGCCCCATTTGAAGCAGTGCGTTATAAAACAAACAATGCGTTATACGCTTCTAAATAAGGCAACTGTGCGTTATCCAAAAATAACGCACAGTTGCTGCCTTTGATCTAACAACCCAAGCTGCAACAAGTATAGGTTATACAATGAGGATGAGGGGTTATCGACTATACACGACCGAGGGCGAAGCCAGAGGTAGTGTATTCGATGACCCCGAATCCGAATTGTATAACCGGCTTGTACCAGAATGCGGAGGCGTTTCCGTTTCCTATTGGTTCATCCGAGCTGTCCACAATGTAATTACTCCGCCAAAATGGCGGTCACGAGAACGCCGCCGTACTGTCTGTAGATTTTAAATGCGCAATGACCATCTACGCTAAATCGAGATCAACAATAGCTGTTATGCTTAACAACAGCTTCATTCCCTTAGCGACGAGGAGGACGGAGAAGATGACAGCAGCGAGCAACTAGGAAACAGCGACGGCGAACACAGCAGCAGCGACGGCGGGGATGACAGCGGCAAGCGGCAAGCGAGCAGCAAATACTACAGTTCGCTTCGGGCTAGTGCAGGTGTCTAACTAGTGACCTTATAAGGTCACTAGTTAGACACCTGGAAACAATGATATACACACCTCACCACATCAAAGGAAACGCCCACGCATTATGGTACAAGTAATGTATGTTACCAAATGATGATGTCATACTTCAAAGGCACCGCTGATACAGTAGCAGAATACTGCACTGCAGTAAGTTGTCCAAACGCCCCCAACAACTTTTAGAGCCCCCTTAACACCTGACTATCACACCTTGGAACATAAACAAACACCTTCCTTATCATATAACACCTGTGTTCGTTCCTTGTGCTGGCCCAGGCTGAAAAGATTCACACTGTTAGTCAATGTGGAATGGCCAAGTCTTCCAAGCGTTCTCGTAGAACAGGCAACAGCCTGCCACTCACTAAGCGGTTTGATTTCACCATGGTGGGATGACGACTTCAAGGAGCTGTAGCGCGGTTTCGCCCTAAAGAAACGAACGCAGACACAAAGAATGCATGAAGCTCTTCAAAGACTGGGCCAGCGCAAGGAACCATCACAGCAGCTTAACCATTAAAATGGTGCTTAATGATATTCTCACTGACACCACGCTGCAACTCCTCGAAGTCGTCATCCACCATGGTGTTATCAAACCGCCTGGCGGGTGGCAAGCTGTTGCCTTTGCTGCAAGAACACTGTGAAGACTTGGCCGTCGACTCATGGCTAGGTACCTACTGCAAGTCTGCAACCCACAACCCGCGCGTATTCAACGATTCAAACTACCCGCGCATATTCAGGGTGGCTATTTTTGGTAAACCACTTACTACACGCTTTTAGTGGCATATTGCATACTTTACTGCAAGAGACCCGAGGGCGCGAAGCACCCGAGGGCGAGTGCAGTAAACGCAATGTGCCATTGAAAGTGTGTAGTAACTACTACTTACTGTGCATGAAAAAAGTCAGATGATTCATCACACCACAATATCACGTAGTCCCATATTCCTGCATGCATGTGTGATAGTAGAACAATAGAGTGACTAGACAAAACAGGTCAGACAAGAAGTTTAAATCCTAGCCTTTTCTACTGTTACTGGATGTCACCTCAGTGTTCAATTCATATCACCCTCACTGCAACTTCCAGCACAACAAGGTGGCCTTGGTATACCCATTCCAACAAGGATTGCTAGTTGGCAGTTCACAGGGAGCATAGAAATAACAGCCCCACTAGTCGGTCTCATTGCACAGCAAAGCCCACAGTACTCTGCTGAGGCACAGGCGAGGCAGAAGGAGGCCAAGGCTGCAGTTTGCAGCCACAATCTCTCTAACATCACCAAGGAGGCTGATGCTCTGAAACCAAGGCTCTCAAAAGTCAAACAAATGGCAATGGAGCAGGCCAGCGAAAAGGGTGCCTCGTCCTAGCTCACCATGCACCATCCCAATGTTGAGATACGGCTACAACCTGAACAAGCAAGCGTTCAGAGACGCCCTCTGCCTTAGATTCGTCTGGACATCCACAAGGTTGCTACAACATTGTTCATGTGGGCATCCTTTTAGTGTGGACCATGCAGTCAGCTGTCCAAAAGGGGCCATGCCTTCCATTCAGCACAACTCTATCACTGCCGAACTCCTCACTGAAGTGTGCCCAAATGTGGCATTGAGCCCACACTTCAACCCCTGAACGGCGAGGTGTTCAACTGCAGAACCACCAACACCGAGGATAATGCAAGACTAGACATCAAGGCCCAGAACTTCTGGGACAACAGCAGGCGGAGTACTGTCTTTGATATGAGAGTATTCAATGCCCATGCTCCATCCAACAGCTCCTCCTCAACCGACGCCTGCTACAGAAGACATGAGCGTGAAAAGAGAAGGAACTATGAGCAGCGAGTAATCGAGGTAGAGCATGGCACCTTCACTCCGTTGGTCCTGTCTTCTAGCGGTGGTTGGGGGCCCTCAGCTACTGTGGCTTTCAAGAGACTCGCAAGTCTCATTCACAGAAGTATGGCCAACCGTACAGTAGCACCCTGTACTACATCAGGTGTCGGGTCACCGTCAGCCTCATTCACTTTGCCGTGGCTTGCCTCAGGTGGTCCCAGATCATCCTTTCATGCTCCTGCCAGAGAGATCAACCTGATTGATCACCCCTTGGACCTCATCCACTCTGAGGTCCACCTTCCTGATTGACAGTGCAACTATATATAATCAATGACAGCATATTTCTGTGGTATCGCTCTCTTTTATATATATATATATCTCACCCTTTTAGCATAAAAATGTACTTACTTTACGTACACCGTGTTATTATTATTAGGAATATCTGGTCATGTTTAAAAAATGAAAAAAATTCATATCACCCTCTGTCCTTCTCGGTATTATCCTGTAACACCTCAGAAAACTAGGGTTTAAAGTATACATATTATACCAAACAAGTATTTTGAGTTAAAGAACTCGTGAGGCACCGATGGGGCGCCCCAAACTCTACCTTGCTAGTACTAGTCCCCACATTTGTCATGCCATATAGCATCACTCTAAATCCTAGAATGACCCCAGGATGCACCACACAGAGGTTTGCATTAATGCATCAGGGTTTTAGATACAAACCAAGACGGCTGTGCTTAAACACCCACACTTATTGGAAAGTTGGCAATTGCATGGGAAGGTGCATTAATTAGCAAAGTGTTTGGGTGTTTTGCACAGGATAGAATCCTGCAGTTACACAGCTTCATGCACTCTGATACCTAACTGTTCTAATCCAGCTAGTAAGCTAGTCTTAGGAATGATAAAGACGATTTCTAACCGGGTGAACAGAAGCCTCCGGGGCGGCCATTTTGTTACCGGGCCTCTTCTGTTTCTTCTCGAAAACGTTCGATTTGAATCCTTGATTACTAGGTAGCTGTCCTTCTGCTGCATATCATGTGCTATTGCTCAAAGCATACAACATTGTTTGTCATTACTGAAACCTTATAAATGATCAAGGTCCAACTGCTAACGTAGCAAATTGTAAACACATTAGAAATACTCTTGCAATAAGAGTAGCACAGCGAGCAAGTGATATCGTTGTACATTAAGTGCAACATTCTGCAATACAACCTTTGCTCACAACAGCACCAAAATACACACTTGCAGGAGCTTTGCTTCTTTAAAGAAAACCACACTTACATCTCCACAATAAAAGAGGGTATTACTAGACACATTATAATTAATAACTTAATGCCTCATATCCAATCATGAAAAATGGCAACTTGCACAACAAAGAAAGGCTGGAGTGAAGACAGACTTGTAAATGCCCTGGAGGATCTACAGGAGAAAATCTCTCCTTGAAAGTAGCTTTAGCAAAGCATTACAAATAAGCACCCTGTATGTATGTATGTATGTATGTATGTATGTATGTATATACTATTCTCTAGGTAAGTCC
>CATKZD010000115.1:0-19584 GCA_949841015.1 Aplysina aerophoba
TGTGTGTGTGTGTGTGTGTGTGTGTGTGTGTGTGTGTGTGTGTGTGTGTGTGTGTGTGTGTGTGTGTGTGTGTGTGTGTGTGTGTGTGTGTGTGTGTGTGTGTGTGTGTGTGTGTGTGTGTGTGTGTGTGTGTGTGTGTGTGTGTGTGTGTGTGTGTGTGTGTGTGTGTGTGTGTGTGTGTGTGTGTGTGTGTGTGTGTGTGTGTGTGTGTGTGTGTGTGTGTGTGTGTGTGTGTGTGTGTGTGTGTGTGTGTGTGTGAAATAAGTGTTACTAGGTCTGAAACATCAAATCTCTCTCTAGTTTACCATTAACATGTGAATACCAATACAGTGTTGTAAATTTAGACCAACCAGACCAACACTACGTACACACACACACACACACACACACACACACACACACACACACACACACACACACACACACACACACACACACACACACACACACACACTACCACCACCACACAGTGCAAGTTGCAATGAGCACCCTTTATAAGTTTAGACACATCAGTAAATGGGCTAGTTGGCATAGAAAATGCATACGTACTGTACATACACACACACACACACTACCACCACCACACAGTGCAAGTTGCAATGAGCACCCTTTATAAGTTTAGACACATCAGTAAATGGGCTAGTTGGCATAGAAAATGCATACGTACTGTACATACACACACACATACGCGCGCGCGCACACACACACACACACACACACACACACACACACACACACACACACACACACACACACACACACACACACACACACACACACACACACACACACACACACACACACACACACACACACACACACACACACACACACATGCACACACACGGGGTCCACTTGAACATCCTGAGTGGGGATGGTTTTGGCCAGAAGTTCGTTCTCCAAGTTAGTCGGTTCCTGGAACACAAGAGAGGCAGAGAGAAATAAAGTCACGGCAACAGTGATGCTTGAAAAGCAGTGACTTAACCATCCAGTGCAGTGAGCATTACATATACAGTGGAACCTCTCTATAAAGGACACTGAATAAGGGACGCCTCTCTATGTAATATAATGAGGATGTGTACACTGTCTGCTGCCCCAACCACAAACAGCTGTGTACAAATCTACCTCTGAATTAGGTACACCTCTCTATATAGGACAACCAGCTGGTTCCCAGTGGTGTCCACTATAGAGAGGTTCCACTGTTCAGCGAAAGCAACAATGCTCCTATTCATGTACAGTAGTGAAGTGTTCTAAGTACAGTATAGTAAGCTACAAGCTATATTAATGAGTGGGTATATGTTGTAGCATGTGTCAGGAGCTGTTGATACATATACTCACCAAGACTAATTATTCCAAAACAACTAGTAACCTTTGACCTTTCTGCCTAGCTAGCCGTGAGGGTGGCTACTGTAGCAGACATTCTGCCCAACTTCCTAGTGACCTAACTTCTTTGATATACACATGTTAGCCATGTGGTAGGACATTCCAGAGCTTGCTGTGTGAACATATCTCCACTGGTATGCGCTGTTGTACGTATTTAGTCTTACCGCACATGACCAGCTTTGTACCTCTGTTCGTTGATATGAGTCTATTTGGTTCACTAATTGCTATCGCCAACGCATGCAAAGTACACTACCTACGTTGCATCATTTGTCAGGAGCTGATCGACTGAGATGGTCAACCTGTGACGTTTCTGTACAGCTATATGTGGGGGTGGCTTCAGTGCATCATGTGTCAGGGGCTGATTGACTGAGATGGTCAACCTGTGACGTTTCTGTACAGCTATATGTGGGGGTGGCTTCGGTGCATCATGTGTCAGGGGCTGATTGACTGAGACTGCACATGATGTCACCGTAGACCTACATTCTTGTGCACTGCGTATACAGTGGCTTCTGAGTATGCTATACGTACATTATATACGATGTCTAGCTCTAATTGTTGCCCTCCCTGCAGGTGCAAGTTTTTGTCCAGCAAATGCCTAAGCAGGAACGGATGAACTGCACTAGGGTACAGACCCGATGAGGCCTTGGCAAACATGTGAATGAGCACCAAAGATACAGTTAGGTTGAATCGACCAAATCTTGCACTCCACATTAAGTAAATCAGCCGGGTAAGCCCCCGGTCCTCACAATCTACGTCTGTGATTGCAGTAGATTGAATGTCATCAGTTGAGGATGAGAAAAATGTACATTATTCAATTATATGTAAATGATACTACATGATTTAACATACATGATAAGACAATGCTCAATATTGAAATGTTCACATATTATACTAGTACTAGTACAGCACCCACCTGCAGCATGATCCCTTGCAGGGCCAAAAAGGAAAACCATGACTAACTAGCCACTGCGTGATATGAGGCAGATGTGACAGCGCATGTGAATAATTTGGGAAAACACTCAGAATAGCTAGTGTAGCAATAGTTCCACCTCCATGGTTAGCTACTATGCATAAGTAAGATATGGTGGAAACAGCTGCAAGATATTATGAGATGTCTGTTTGCACATCAGTTGTCATGAAACATGCCCCCTGGGGGGGGAGGAGCATCAATGAACAGCCATGCTCACTTCTTGCTAGAGCTATATATATGTCTGTAGTTTGGGGAATATTTGCTCAAGAGAGAATCCTGTTGTCATTCTTGCTACAGAGCTTCCCTAGTCATGAAGACGAAATAATAGCCAAAATATCTACCACAAATTGGAATTGTGCCCTTCCCTGCAGCTAAAGTATCCAATACAGGGGCCAAGCCCATCCTGAGTCATGCATACACAACAGATAAAATCCATGCAATATTGAAGCGTTCCTATATATATATATATATATACAGCTGAAGAAGATCTACGGATACAAACGTCCCATCCCTTCAATCAATAGACTGCTGTGTTTCTGCTCAATAATCCCTGTTATCATCATACCTCACACAGTAATGAACCCTTATCATATCATTAATCAGCAATAATGCAGCAAGATTGTGATTACACATGTTCCTACACATGTACACTTGCATGCATGCATGCACAGTACACAAGGAAATTATGCATGACTTTGGCTGCAAATTGTACAAAGATGAAGGCCTAATTAAAAAATCTGTTCAATTTAAAATCCATCAAATTCCTCATATTTTATGTGGATACTGAACACTTATCTGCAGAAGCCTCCAGGACCTCTGTGAATTAATAATATTATATTATTTAGATTAGTGGGGTAAATTGCAACTTGCACTGTATATAGACGCTGCAGAAGCAAAACTTGTCAGTGTGGGGCTCACTCAGGCTCGCCCCAATAATTTTATACAGTGCAAGTTGCAAGATATACCACTCACTTCGAAAATTAAACTAGGCAGATGCTTACAGCATCGCGGGGGCGAGCCTAAGCAAGCTAAAGGTAGGCATATGAACAAAGGTACAAGACACCCTCTCCCACTTTACGCACCATTCCCTCTAAGCAGCACCCTACACTCCATTTCACACACAGCAGATGTCATCTGTGATGAAGATTAAGACTGCAGATACATAATATTGAAATGATTACCAAAGAATCTGAGCTTCATCACAGCATAGGGAGCCCGATAGACGGGGCTCACCTAGATCCGAAGACCGATGGAGATTATCTGGGCCGTTACTGTCCGTAGACCTTTGAAACGGCAAAGGGAAAGAAAGAAAAGTGGTGCCGCCGGGGATCGAACCCAGGGCCTCTGGCTTAAGCCGCCAGTGCTCTGCCACTAAGCTACGACACCCACCGCAATTATCACCTATATATCAATAATATTGAAATGTTCACATATTATACTAGTACTAGTACAGCACCCACCTGCAGCATGATCCCTTGCAGGGCCAAAAAGGAAAACCATGACTAGCCACTGCGTGGTATGAGGCAGATGTGACAGCGCATGTGAATAATTTGGGAAAACACTCAGAATAGCTAGTGTAGCAATAGTTCCACCTCCATGGTTAGCTACTATGCATAAGTAAGATATGGTGGAAACAGCTGCAAGATATTATGAGATGTCTGTTTGCACATCAGTTGTCATGGAACATGCCTCCTGGGGGGGAGGAGCATCAATGAACAGCCATGCTTACTTCTTGCTAGAGCTATGTGTCTGTAGTTTGGGGAATATTTGCTCAGGAGAGAATCCTGTTGTCATTCTTGCTACAGAGCTTCCCTAGTCATGAAGACAAAATAATATCTACCACAAATTGGAATTGTGCCCTTCCCTGCAGCTAAAGTATCCAATACAGGGGCCAAGCCCATCCTGAGTCATGCATACACAACAGATAAAATCCATGCAATATTGAAGCATTCCTATATATATATATATATATACAGCTGAAGAAGATCTACGGATACAAACGTCCCATCCTTTCAATCAAGTGACTGCTGTGTTTCTACTCAATAATCCCTGTTATCATCATACCTCACACAGCAATGAACCCTTATCATATCATTAATCAGCAATAGTGCAGCAAGATTGTGATTACACATGTTCCTACACATGTACACTTGCATGCATGCATGCACAGTACACAAGGAAATTATGCAGGATGCCATTAGTGTATTAGATATACAAAAATAATGTATAATAAATAAAATAATAGTGCCTTAAAATTTAACCATAGATCCTATGGCCAAACACAATGGCAAAGCAAACACCATGAGGTAGTGAGCAATGTCATGTTAATGGATATATGCTCGGGTGCCTGCGAGGGCTAGCAAAATGGCCGACAGGTGTGCAGATACAGCTGCCACTCGAATTCTGTAGCTTAGCAAAGAGGCTGTTTTACAAAAAACATGTTATAAATCAGGCAATCCATGCAGCGTTGAGGCGATCCATGGGTCTTCTTGGCTGATTAGTTACTGTTTGGAAAATCGAACCGGACACACACAAACACAGTCAACTACTGTAACCCTGTAGTGAATGTGTGCTGAGGGTTAATAAGGTAAGGTAGGGGTTTTCCAAATGGTGTGTGTGTGGGGGGGGGGGGGGGGGGGGGGGTTCCAAACACTCAGCTGGTAACTTGCCACTCCTCAAAGAAACATCAAGACCTAAACAGTGTTGGAGAAGGCAAAGGTAGTCAAGTATGTATGTCTTGTTCTTGCTCAGAAAATCGATGTTCCTTTGGGTATCGCCAAGTTATCAGCCGAGTATTCGGACCCCACCCCACCCCACCCCCACCTTTCGGAAACCCCCTCCCTTACCTTTGTATAGATGACATATCTTTTGCAGCATATCCCGTTTTTGGGACGATTATCCATTAACCCGGCATTATCCAGACTGCAAGTACCTCAATTTGCCCAATAATTCCAGTGCAAAGTACTGTAATATTCCCTACTTAGACACTAGCTGGGTCTCAATAAGACTAACACAGGAGCTAGCTAGGTGTCTAATAAGACAATGCAGACCCATAGAGACACAGGCACACGTATATAGGGCTCGTTAGCAGGTTAGTGTTAATTACCTAATGAGAACGTCAATGGGTGCCCATTTCAGCTCACAGGCACAGACACTCTTGACTTGTACGTCAAATGGTGCAGAAAGTGGTACGGTGCAACCGTCACAACCCGTCAAAACCTGCCAACTCGAACCACGTGAGAAGCGAATGAGTTAAACGGCAGTCTTAGAGCCGATCCTTTGTTCGCAAACTCCTCCCGCAGCGTGTCCGCGATGGACGCGAAACTCGGCCTTATTACAGGGCGACGCACGGGGAGTGTCATAAGGGGGTAGGCGGAAGACAATTCGTTACGGTTGAGAAGAGCGCCGCACAGATTCCCACTCTTACGGAAATAGACGCCATGTTTATCGCGCGTATATATACGGATGGCGAATGCGAGATTCCGGACACGTTGTTGTGTGTAAAAGGCGGTTCAATGCCCCAGAGGAGACGCTCGCGCTCTCTAGCACGCAAAGGCACCTAGGGGGACCATTGTGCACAAATAAGCTACAAAAGTTGCATGTGCTGTGGTTTGCCCAAGCCAAACTGCCAGACAGCTTGCTTCGGCTACATATTCCTGGGATGGTGTTATTTGTATACGGCCAAGAGCTATATAGCTATATAGCTACCAAATGTAAGGTTTAGCTAACAACAGTTTTACCATCAAGGCTCTGTCGTTAAATCATAGTCGTCGGTGCGCCGTCGAAGGGCCACTGTCGAAGGAGTGCCGTAGCAGTGAAGCCCGCCTTCGGCGGGCTTCTCTGCTAGTATATATATAAAGACGCGGCAGAAACGAAACTTGTCAGTATGGGGCTCGCTCAGGCTTGCTCCAATCAGTTAGAATCATGTCCAAGACAATGAAATCTGACTGATCAATGCGCCACGATGCTGGAACGACTGGCTGCGTGGTTCCTCAATACGTACGTGGCAGAGTACGTGGGAAACCTGAATACCGAACAACTATCCATTGGACTCTTACAAGGCAAGTCTTCCTCATTTGCATGTGCATAACTGTGTGGTGTGTGCGTGTGTGTTGTGTTTGTGTGTAAAGCTTTGCCTCTCAAATGGACAGGGGCTGTGGAATTGAAAAAGTTGTCTCTGAAGAAGGATGCCTTCAGACAGTTGAATCTTCCAGTGGACATCAGAACAGGTGTGCCCTTGCCATTGTAGGGGGCAGGGTGGGTGGGAGTAACAGTGAGGCATGGTAGAGGATCCATGTGAATGGTGATGATCCTATACAGTGGGTAAGTGCCTATAGCTATTGGATAACTTCACCATTGATTTGGTACCATATAGCAGAAATTTCATGGGAAAATTTTTTTTGCGAAGTTCGTGGATGGATTGCGATTTGTGAAAATATTATTTGCAAACATTTTGCATATACATATAAACTTGGATGTGGTTATATTCACGGCATGGCAGCATAGATGTATTGCGTGTGAAGGAAGGTGCGATCCCCACAGAAATAGCGTGCAAACCCTGTCACGGAGTTAGCAACGAAATTATCAACTGCTGCACTGGCGTAAGGCAGCCAAACGTACACATGCTTAAATACAAGGGGTTACAGGAAAGGTAAGGGACACACTAATAGAATTTTTGCCCAGCAGCAGCTTCCCAAACATCATGATAGACATGATAGCCGCAGACCATGGATTCTACCTCGTAGTTTCCAATCTCACTCATTCTGCACGAACGATTGTTAGCTAGCTGTAGATTTGTAAAGGGACACCGCAGCTGCAGGTGCGACGGTCTCAAAATCACAGTAATGAAGTCATGAACACGAGGCACTGTGCTATGAGCATGTACAAACGCAGTTATCGCGTGTGAAGGAAGGTGTTCCCCACAGAAATAGCGTGCAAACACTGTCACGGAATTAGCAACTGAATTACCAACTGCTGCACTGGCATAAGGCAGCCCAAACTATACATGCTTAAATACAAAAAGGTACAGGAAACATAAGGCACACACTAATGGAAAGGAAAAGTGAATAGTCAGCAATGTTGACAGTCACATGACAAACACTAGGAAGTACAAACTAAGATAAACTCTATAACTGCGTTTACACGAGCACTTTTAAGCGCGCTTAAGTTTACGTGTGTAAACGATCTAAGCACGTTCAGGAGTGAGCTTACGTAAACCTGGTCTAGAGGTGGTTTGGAAGCAGGTTTTATCGGTCTAGGCTGAGCAAGCTCGTCGTGTAAACAGTTTAAGTGAGCTTAGATTCCGTGGCAAATATCTGCAGGTGGCGTCTTCGAGAGGACAAACGTGGACCCACGAAAAATATTGGCCCTTATTCGTATCTGGTCAGACAGCACTGTTCAGTCACGGCTGGATGGTGCTTCGAGGACGGCTGACATCTGGGGCGATGTTGCAGGACGACTTCGAGCTGCTGGCTTCGACAGAACGTCGAAGCAGTGTAAGGACAAGATGAAAAATTTGAAGCAGTACTACAAAGATTTGAAAGATGGCCATAATAGGAGTGGACATGATCGTTCCAATTGGCCTTACTACGACCTAATGGATGATGTTCTTGGGGACAGGCCATCCACTAGACCTAGGAATGTAATAGACACAACGCACTCCACACCACCTTCCATGCCCTCCTCAGCACCAGACTCACCATCTCAAGACGACAGTGTAACTGGTGAACATGTGAGCCCTGACCTTCTCGAGAGCACACTCTCCCAACCAACCACATCCCAGTCCCTTGACACTGGCATAAATGTGTGTACAGACACACTTGATGTCGAAGAAGAAATGCCAGTAGTGGACCAGAGGGAGGAAGCAACACCGACTTCGTCTGGGCAGACTAGACCACCCACCTCTCAACCAGACTCTAGAAGCAAGCGACCTTGTTTCAGTGCTTTGGAAAAGGCACTGAGTGGGGTGACTGAAAGGTTTAGAACATCAAGAGGAAGCCGAAGCTCGAGTAATGCAAGCAATTGATGACAGCCAGAAGAGGGAGATGGAATTGATGGAGAAGATGCGCAAGGATGACAGGAACCATGAACTCAGACTGGTGCAAATTTTAGGCCAAATGATGTTTGCCTAGCCGCCACCCCCGCCATCGCTGTATTATTTGCCGCCTCCAGTACCTCAACCACCGCCAGATGCACACACAAGCACTTACAATTCAATCAATAACTAGAACACCTATCCTACAACTACTTATTAACTTACTACTTACGAGTTACAATGGCATGCTGTTACATATACCTAACAGCAGTTGTATGTAGCCTTCTTAGGAGTTGATATAATTACACAGAGCAGTTCTTATGCTCTCTGCATTTGAGTTGGTCGATGTTTTTTGAGTCAGGCTCGAAGCATTTACACTCGATGCACGCTCTTCCATCCGTGTGATGGTATGTCGATGCACCTTGGAGCGCTGACACTGTAAACATGCTCTGGCCCACATCTGAACATCTTTGTTGATCCCTGGCCAGACAAAGCACGAGGTGATGAGCTGCTGGGTGACGCGAATACCGGGGTGTGACAAGGAGTGGAGGGAGTTATACACCTGACGTCAGAAGGGGGCTGGGACGAAAGGGCGGGATGTTCCAGTAGCAATGTCACAGATGAGGGTGGTTGGTGTACTAGAGGTAAAGCAGAGAGCCGGAGTGAGGGGAACGGTTGGGACTTCCAGTTCCTCAGCTCCAGGTCATTGTGCTGAGCAGCGGTGATGACACTGAAGTCAATGGGATGGGAAGAGTTGAGGAGGGCGTTGGTTTCCAGGTGGATACGGGAGAGGGCATCTGCTGCAGCATTGCGGGATCCCTGGATGTGGCGAATGTCAGACGTGAACTAGGAGATGTAGTCCAGGTGTCTGATCTGCCGGGGGGAGAGGCGGTCTGAACTCTTCTGCAGAGCATAGGTGAGGGGCTTGTGGTCAGTGAGGATGTGGAAGCTGCGGCCTTCGACAAAATGCCTGAAGTGCTTGATGGCAAGGTAAGCATCAAGCAACTCACAGTCAAAGGCACTGTAGCGTGTCTCACTGGGTTGTAGCTTCTTTGAGAAGAAGGCAATGGGACTCCAATCCAATTTGAGTCAATTTTAAGACTATTGTAAAAATTTTATCCCGCAAAAATTTTCTGCTATATGGTATAACAGGCATCCTAGTTGGTGTCTGCTGGCTAATGACATCATATGGGGGAATCCCCGCTGGTTGTTGCTGCAGGCTTCATTGGCAAGCTGAAGATTGAAATTCCACTCACTCGGATACAGAGTCGAGCGTGGGTGGTCCACATTGACCAGGTCTACCTGGTGGCAGTTCCCTCTCAGCTCACGGAGGTGAGGACCAGCTGTGCAGTAAACATCTGTATAGAGGACACCATTGGGACCCAGCTGGCTGTCCTGTACACAGTGGAACCTCTCTATAGAGGACACCATTGGGACCCAGCTGGCTGTCCTGTATACAGTGGAACCTCTCTAGAGAGGACATCATTGGAACCTGTCTATAGAGGACACCCCTGTTACCCTTCTCTTCTTCTCCCTCTTTCCCCTGTCCTCCCACCTCATCCCCTCTACGTTCTCTCTCCCAGTACAATGAAGAGGAGGAAGAAGCAAGGCTGCAGGAACAGAAACAGAGGAAACTGGCCAAGCTTGAGGAGCAGTGGAGGGTGAGCATCACTTGGAGATGTGCTTTTGTGCAGTTGTTTTGCTAGATGTGCTCCATCTCTTGTTTCTCCTCCTCTCCCCTCCCCTCCCCTCTCATCCTCTCCCCACTCTTCCCCTCCCCTCCCTTCTCCTCCTCCCCTCTCCTCCTCCTTCCTTCCCTTCCCCACTCCTCCCCTACCTACCCTTCCCTTCCCCTCTCCTCCTCCCCTCCCTTTCTCCTCCCCTCCCCTCCTCCTCCACTCCCCTCCCCTTCCCTCCCTGCCCCCTAGGCTGAATTACAAAAGGGCAGTTGGTGGAGTGTGTTGAGTTTGCCTACAACATTCCTAGCCAATATTGTGCACAATATTCAAGTTAGTGTGTGTATGTGCATATGCACGCGTGTGTGTATGCATGTCTGTGTGTCTGTCTGTGCATGCCTGCGTCATAACATGTCACTGCAGTTAACGATGTCTCACCACCCACAGATCAAGATTACGGATGTCCATATAAGGTACGAGGAGAAGGAGGCGTGCCCCGGTCTGCCCTTTGCTGTGGGTGTGACTGTTGAAAGCATATCTGCACAGACCACCAACGACCAGTGGGTGAGTGGGAGGGCTGATGGCGTCAAGGTCATACTCTATGTGTTGTGATGGCATCAAGGTCATACTCTATGTGTTGTGATGGCATCAAGGCCATACTCTGTGTTGTGATGGCATCAAGGCCATACTCTGTGTGGTGATGGCATCAAGGCCATGTATTCTTCACGTGTGTGGTGATTGATATTGCCTTGCCTTTCTGTTGTGCTGCTGTGTATGTGCCAGGAGCCCACGTTTGTGACAGAGTCTGCAGACCAGAAGAAGTTGTTTGACTGTAGAAACCTTTCTGTGTACTGGGACACCAACATGACAGGAGACGTGGAGTCGGGACCAGAATTAGTTGTAAGACCCTCCTCACTCTCACCTTCCCTCCTCACTCCCACCTTCCCTTCTCACTCCCACCTTCCCTCCTCACTCCCATCTTCCGTCCTCACTCCCACCTTCCCTCCTCACTCCCATCTTCCCTCCTCACTCTCACCTTCCCTCCTCACTCCCATCTTCCGTCCTCACTCCCACCTTCCTTCCTCACTCCCATCTTCCCTCCTCACTCTCACCTTCCCTCCTCACTCCCATCTTCCGTCCTCACTCCCACCTTCCCTCCTCACTCCCATCTTCCGTCCTCACTCCCACCTTCCCTCCTCACTCCCATCTTCCCTCCTCACTCCCACCTTCCCTCCTCACTCCCATCTTCCCTCCTCACTCCCATCTTCCCTCCTCACTCCCATCTTCCCTCCTCACTCCCATCTTCCGTCCTCACTCCCATCTTCCGTCCTCACTCCCATCTTCCCTCCTCACTCCCATCTTCCGTCCTCACTCACTCCTTCCCTCCTCACTCCCATCTTCCCTCCTCACTCTCACCTTCCGTCCTCACTCCCATCTTCCGTCCTCACTCCCACCTTCCCTCCTCACTCCCATCTTCCCTCCTCACTCCCATCTTCCCTCCTCACTCCCACCTTCCCTCCTCATTATCACCTTCCTCACTCCTTCCCTTTCCCTTTCCTTCTCTAATACTGTACACCTCTGACTGCTTCTAATGCATGGCGTGCTTGTCCACACTCCACTGACCTTCTTCATCTACCTGCATAGGATGTGTTGAAGTCCATGGTGCCGCCTGTTGCCAGAGGGAGTTGGGAGGAGCAGAGCTCTGCTGTCATTGCGGGTCACACGGTCAGCTCAGATCACTTGTTGTCACTGTCACTTGTTCGCATGCATGCGTATGTGTGTGCATGTCTGTGTGTGTGTGTGTGCTTGTGTTGTGTGTGAGTCTGTGTGTGTTGTGTGTGTGTGTGTTGTGTGTGTGTGTGTATGTGTGTGTATTTCTGTGTGTGTGTGTGTGTGTTGTGTGTGTGTGTGTTGTGTGTGTGTGTGTGTGCATGTGTTGTGTGTGAGTCTCTGTGTGTATGTATGTGTATGTATGTGTGTGTGTGTGTGTGTGTGTGTGTGTGTGTGTGTGTGTGTGTGTGTGTGTGTGTGTGTGTGTGTGTGTGTGTGTGTGTGTGTGCATTTATACCAGCCTTGGCTGAAGGGGTTACCTCTTTCATGAAATAATACAATGTGCAATGTGTGTATGCATGCCTACATGTTTGTGCATGTGGGGTGCTCATGTGGTGTGTATGTTGTGTGCAGCTCATTCAAGGTGGAGCCCCATCCCTCCACATACCCTTAGGCATCAATGTACATCGTCAACCCCGTCAACGGTCAGATACGTCTCACATGGAACAAGTCCCCTCGTGCTTTGCGAGGTACAGATGAGCCCCGCCTTCTTGCTGACGTCCTTCTCGAGGAGTTGTCTGTGAGCGTCTCTGAGCGTCAGTACCACTCCCTTCTCAACCTGGTGGATGAGCTGCAGCTGAAGGGGAGGGCGGTTGCCGTGGCGCTGTGGAGGCCAAAGACTGCTGTGAAGGAAGAGTGAGTGTCGGGGTGGGGGGAGGGTGAAGTGTGTGGGGGGTGCGGGGGAAGAAGTGTGAGTGTGGTGGTACAAGGGGAAGGGAGAGGTGTGAGTGTGGGGGTGTGGGGAAGGGAGGAGTGTGTGTGGGAGCGCGGGAGAGGGAGAAGTGTGTGGGGGTGCAGGGGGAGGGAGAGGTGGGAGTGTGGGAATGCGTGGGGAGGGAGGGAGGGGGAGGTGTGTGTGGGAGGGCAGTGGTCGTAGCTTAGTGGAGGCCTAAGACAGCAGTAAAAGAAAAGTGAGTGTAGGGGTGTGGGGGAAGGGAGAAGTGTGACGGCGGGCATGGAGAGGTATGTGTGTGTGTGCGTCTATGGGTGGTGCATGTGTGTGAACATAAATGTATGAGTGTAGATTCGTACATGTGAGAATTCCAGTGTTGTGGGCAGTGTAAAATTTTAAATCCACTAAGATGTTGTGTGTTTGTCAAGTGTTTAGAAACTCCCTTGTCTTTGGTTGGACTCCCAGTTGGTATATATGCAGGCATATCTGTGTGTATGTGTGTTCTGTATGCCATCACAATTGATGTCAGACGTGTTCTATTTGTCCGATAGCCCTGCCTCATGGTGGAGGTTCGCCTTCAATGTTGTGCTCAGTCGTGTGACAGAGCAGAGCAGAAGACAGACGTGGACCTTTGTGGCCTCCAGAGCACAGCTGAACGTGCGATATGTTCGAGCATACACTCGAAAGCTGACAGAGCCAGTGTTGGATGTAGACATGTTGGTGAGCTGCCACTTGTGTGTTTCAGCTGCCTCCCTGTGTGTGCCCATGTGTGGAGGACATTTACTTGCCTGCCTGTTCTGTTCCGTGTCCACTTGAGTTAATTAGTGTGGGAGGGGGTGGTTGTAGTGTGGGAGGGGGTGGTTGTAATTTCACCCCCATGCTAGGTAGTTAACTCAGATGGCTGGGATGGAGACCACTCCTCACCTGGTGGGGAATTGTGTATGATGCATTTGTCGTTGTTGTTGATTGTGAGAGTGCTTTTACATAAATAATGTGTATTCTAAGGGTTCTAAATGTATACATGTTTCGCGCTTAAGCACATTTATTCAGTGTTTAAGGGGTTAAATGCATTGGTTGGTACTTGAATGGTAAATAAGGGTGTATTTGGTCTGACTCAAAGGTACATGTGCGTTTGGTTGTGGAATGAGGAGTTGAGTCAACAGGAGGAAGATGTGTGTAGCTTGAACATCACACCAACTGCATGTGCTTCTCTCGCAGACGCACGTTTGTCACTTCTTGAGGGGTCATGCATACACAAACGTATGTATGTGGGTGCATGTGCTCACTGTGTGTGTGATGGTGTGTTCTCTCTGTGTGTGTGTGTTTTCCCCCCATGGCAGGCCCTTCTCGCTAGCGTGGAGAAAGAGTTGACTTTTGAGGAACTGTACCTCCTGCGTGGCATTGCTATGGCCAAGGTGAAGAGGAGACTGGCAACAGTGGAAGTGAGTGAACGCCTTGTACAGCGAAGAGTGGGGGGGTGTGATGTGTATTGAAGAGCTCAGCATGCTGATGACACCCCACCATGTATGTATGTATGTGCATGGCCATGTGGGTACGTAGCTTACAGGTGGGGCGGCCTGCTCCTTCCCATGCAGGGGAGCACATGCAATGTAGTACTCCCCAACAAAGGAACTAATTCGTTTGGACAACTGCTCCATTTCCTATCACTAATTGTTCAAACATTACAAGCTAGCAATTCACAGTTCACTGTGCCATTCGAATGAATGAATAGCCCTGACGGCATGATCTACCATTTAATGCTTAAACGTTACAAGGTAGCGATTAACAGTTCACCATTTGCCGTTCATTAACGATAATTGATGATTAAAAACTCACGTACCAGCTTTTGGGTAACGTAATGTTTCTATGCACCGTACCGTATGGCAGTAAAGAGAGTAGCTAGTCTTTAGACTGTGAGTAGGTGCATATGTACTTACGTAGTGGAGTGCACATGTGTTGTCCTCAGCTCGAAGGTTCAGCTGACAATCTCATCTCGAGCTTGTGCAAACGTCCTACATAACATGTACATACAAGGTATCTCGTGTTCATATTTAATACATATAACATCCCGTGCCTATAGTACATACAGTAAGTACGTATGTAGATTGTACAGGGAGTATGTACATACATGACAAAGTCATTCAAGTCTGTTCCCTAGTCTACGTACATGACTACATGCATGGATGGGGTGAAACTGCTGGTCACAAAATTACACAGATTGCGGCATCAGTGTCCTCCCTGGGGTACCCAGTCTCCTCTTCATAGTCCTCTCGCTTCACAATGGTTACACGTTTCACGACCCCGGTTTTCTTCTCATTCAGTTTTGCAAGCAACTGCTTCGTGTCTGTGCCGGGCTTCAGTGGGACCTCGTAGCATTTGTAGCTCTTAGTAGGCTCTTCCTTCTCAGCTATATCCACTGCTGTAATGGTGGGCTTGTCGGTGGTCGACACAGACGCGATCATCTCCGACACATCACTCCACTCGGTGTTGGGGTAAGCGTAGAGCTGAATGTACTCACTGTTGGAAGGAGGAGATGGATGCGAGTCGCAGATTCTCAGATGTACGTACATATCTATGTACATGAAGAGGCTGTGGATGGACAGTATGCAGAGAGCCTAGCTATCCATAGTAGGCTAGTACACAGCCAGCCACCTGTCTACAGCAGCCAGCCCCTACTAGTGGGACCTGTCTATGGTGGCCCACTGTGTAAGGCAGCCACCTGTCTACAGCAGCCAGCCCCTACTAGTGAGACCTGTCTATAGTGGTCCCTGTGTAAGGCAGCCACCTGTCTAGAGCAGCCAGCCCCTACTAGTGAGACCTGTCTATAGTGGTCCCTGTGTAAGGCAGCCACCTGTCTAGAGCAGCCAGCCCCTACTAGTGGGACCTGTCTATAGTGGTCACTGTGTAAGGCAGCCACCTGTCTAAAGCAGCCAGCCCTACTAGTGGGACCTGTCTATAGTGGTCACTGTGTAAGTCAGCCACCTGTCTACAGCAGCCAGCCCCTACTAGTGGGACCTGTCTATAGTGGTCACTGTGTAAGGCAGCCACCTGTCTAAAGTAGACAGCCCCTACTAGTGGGACCTGTCTATAGTGGTCACTGTGTAAGGCAGCCGCCTGTCGACAGCAGCCAGCCCCTACTAGTAGGACCTGTCTATAGTGGTCACTGTGTAAGGCAGCCACCTGTCCAAAGCAGCCAGCCCCTACTAGTGGGACCTGTCTATAGTGGTCACTGTGTAAGGCAGCCACCTGTCTAAAGCAGCCAGCCCCTACTAGTGGGACCTGTCTATAGTGGTCACTGTGTAAAGCAGCAATATACTTCTGTGCGTGGGCTGCACTTGTCCAAACCCACTAACTCACCTCATCTTGTTACACTACTACGTAGATGGGTGTAGAAGTTTACGTTTCTTGGTTTTCAGTCCTTCAGAGGCCTTTGCTAGCTTGGCTGTTTTCTGGTGTGAAGTGTGATCTTTATTTTATACATTCTGTTTGATGGTGTCAGCCTCATGAATATCATTTACAGGGGGGTTTCCCTTGGAAAGTCCCTGCTTGAGCACCTGGGGAAATACCTCACTGGCCACATTCCCACATCTAATCAAATTTATATGTAACATTGTGTTCAGCTTGTGAATTAAGTGGCTTGGTGGGAGGGCCCAGCCAGCCTCCTATGGAAGGCCTCCTATGCTGCTTACCTTGCAGCAGACTGCAGTTCACTACTTGCCTTGCACTGACTCTGCATACTTGGGGGTTTGCATATTTGGGGTTTTGCATATTAATTTTGGGGGTTTGATGCAGTAAGCAGTTGGAACCAATTAAACCCTGAGGTGATTTCCCAGGGGAAGGGGAAGGGAGACCACAGACCTTCTCCCCATCACACAGTAACCCCACCCACCTCCATCCAACCCTTACTGCCCTCCATCTTATCCCTTTCACTCCCTACCTGTTCCTCAATGTTAGGCACTTCTACTCACTTATCTCATCCCCTTCCCTTTCCCTCCCCTCCCTTCCCCTCCCCTCCCCTCTCCTCCTCTCCCCTCCCCTCCCCTCCCCTCCCTCTTCCCTTCCTCCTCCCCTCCCCTCCCCTCCCCTCCCCTCCCATCCAGACGCCTGCTACAGCAAGCACCGAGCAAAGTTTCCTGGAACGTTGGCTTCCAGGATGGTCGTCGGGGTACTCATTAGGCGGGGCCAGCAAGGAGGGGGTGGGACTCACCAGCAGATTACCAGGAGACAAAGGAAAGCCCTCACTCCAGAGACAGCAGAGCATCAAAGAAGGTTCCTCTGTTTCTGTGTGTCAGTTTGTCTGCATCCGTCAGTTGTCATAGCATGTATTGTATGTTTGCCTGTAATCTGTCTGTCTGTCTGTCTGTCTGTCTGTCTGTCTGTCTGTATGTCTGTATGTCTGTCTATTTGTCTGAATGTATGTCTGTCTATCTGTCTGTCTGCATCCATCAGTTGTCAGTATGTATCATAAGTTTGCCTGCCATGTGTGTGTGTCGTGTCTCCTCACCGGCCACTTTCATTCAAGACTATCCGTCTCTGCAGAGGATGAGTTCCTCCAGGCACTTGGCTTTGAAGACAAGACACAGACACTAACGAGAGACAGAACATTTGGAAAGATTTCTTTTACTCTTGGCCAAGGATCCATGAAGCTCACTCCCACTCTGAAACCAAACGAGCCATTCTGTGAACCGATTTTGGAACTGAAATTTAGCTCCCTCCAGACCTCAGTTGAGCTGGCTCCGAAAGTGAAGGAGACCAGCTTCGTTCTGTCCCTGGGCTCGGTTGAGGTAGTGGACCACCAAAATGTGGACTCCTTGTTCCCCGTTCTACTTCAGCAGCGAAATGGGTCAAAGACTTCCGGGGAACCAGTTCTAGCACTCACTTTGAAGAAGGAGACAGTGAAACACACTCCTATCTGGAAGTGAGCCTGTGTGTGTGTGTGTGTTTGTGTGTGTGTGTGTGTGTGTGTGTGTGTGTGTGTGTGTGTGTGTGTGTGTGTGTGTGTGTGTGTGTGTGTGTGTGTGTGGGTAGGTGGGTGGGTGTGGGTGTGGGTGTGGGTGTGGGTGTGGGTGTGTGGGTGTGAGTGTGGGTGTCTGTCTATGGGTGTGCTTGTGTGCTTGTGTGCATGTGTGTGTGTGTGCGTAGTGTGACAGTGCACCAATGCATGTGTTTGTGTGTGGGTGTATGCTTCATTGTCATTCAGCCCTGTCTTCCCAACCCCCACTTTCCTCCTCCCTCCTGTAGTATCACTGCCACCTCAAAGCCTCTTGATGTTGTCCTTAACTCAGTACTTCTGCTTCAGCTGAAGGACTTCTTTGTCAGGAAGGACCAGTTTGGGCTTCCTCTGGACTGGACAGAGCAAGTACGGAGACGACTGAGGGAGCTCCGAGCAAGAACAGCTGCAGAACTGAGGAGCCAGATTGAGGAGCTGCTGGATGTGGAAGTGATGGTGTGTGTTGTGTGTGTGTGTGTGTGTATGTGTGTGTGTATGTGTGTGTATGTGTGTACTGGTCACAGCTGTCTGTCCAATACAGTCAAGTCGGGCCAAGTTGAACATCAATGTGGATATCACAGCTCCACAGTTCATTGTGCCTCAGTCCCTGGCAGATCCGGAGGCCTTAGTGGTAAGTGCCCACACGCACGCACACATGCACACACACACACACACACACACACACACACACACACACACACACACACACACACACACACACACACACACACACACACACACACACACACACACACACACACACACACACACAATTACACATTACTATTACTTCCGTGTCACTGTAGGTAATTTTGGACCTGGGACACATAATGTGCTGTAATGTGAAACCTGACACTGCCCTAATCTCGTCCAATGTTGCAACCGAGGGCTCAATGGAGGAGCAGCTGCAGGACTGGGACCAGGAGGATGAAGATGATGATGGTGAGATGCAAGTCCTTTGTAAGGCACAATAGCATAGTGGTAACTGGTAAATATTAGCTAGACAATAAATCCCATAAGACAATATGCCCATGCCTTGTTCATGCAACGATGTAGGGGAGAGGGCAGTGGACGTACCACCATCACAGTGAGAGGGAGCGCTGCCTCGTCCCATCACGAGCTCGAAAAGGAGGCAAAATAAAATTCCGTCTAGCAGGAAGAAATGGCTGAAAAGAAGGTTACTTACCTCTGCGTAGTCAGACTACTGTTGCAATCGAAGAATACTGTTTTATATATAAAGTCTATAGTGGTCACTGTGTAAGGCAGCCACCTGTCTAAAGCAGCCAGCCCCTACTAGTGGGACCTGTCTATAGTGGTCACTGTGTAAGGCAGCCACCTGTCTAAAGCAGCCAGCCCCTACTAGTGGGACCTGTCTATAGTGGTCACTGTGTAAGGCAGCCACCTGTCTAAAGCAGCCAGCCCCTACTAGTGGGACCTGTCTATAGTGGTCACTGTGTAAGGCAGCCACCTGTCTACAGCAGCCAGCCCCTACTAGTGGGACCTGTCTATAGTGGTCCCTGTGTAGGGCAGCCACCTGTCTACAGCAGCCAGCCCCTACTAGTGGGACCTGTCTATAGTGGTCACTGTGTAAGACAGCCACCTGTCTACAGCAGCCAGCCCCTACTAGTGGGACCTGTCTATAGTGGTCACTGTGTGAGACAGCCACCTGTCTAAAGCAGCCAGCAACCTGTTTAGACAGCATGCCTCCTGGCCCCAGCCAAATAACACGTAATATACGTACATACATAACCTGAACACATGAAGCACTAAAACACTGTAGTCTATCGCAGTAATGTATGGGAAGTGGGGAAATGTGTTGTCCTTCTTTCTAGTGAAACTGGTACGCACTTGTGTCCTATATGAACAACAAGAAATAGGCTTCTGTATAGGCGATTAGACATACGTAGCAGTAGTCTTGTAGTTGACTTTGTTCTGCAGTGTGTTTGCTTGATAAGCATGTACATTTATTCCCCAGATGAGTTTCTGACCCCGCCTTCAACCCCGCCCAGTGAGGAGGCAGAGTCGACA
>CATKZD010000116.1:0-38899 GCA_949841015.1 Aplysina aerophoba
GTTGGCCTAATACCATCTCCTTATACCCTCAGCAGTGACCTTCACCATCTTCCTCATTCCTCATCCCACCCACCCCCTCCCCACCTCCTTTTCCATCCGGAGGCTCCGCTGTGCCTCCAGCTGTCGCTCCAGGTCCAACCGTAGTCTCATCTCCATGTCCAACTGCTTCTGACTGGCTGAGTACAGGTCCTTGATGCCCTCACTGTAGGGGAGGAGAGGGAAGGGGGAGGAGAGGGGAGGGTGGAGGGGGAGAGGACGGTGAGGGAGAGAGGGAGGGAAAGAGGAGGGGGAAGGGGAGGGAGAGAGGGAGGGAAAGAGGAGGGGGAAGGGGAGGGGGAAGGGAAGGTTAAGGGGAGGGGGAAGGGGAGGTTAAGAGGAGTAGGAGTAGGGAAGCAGTGGTGAGCGTTTGCACAAGTTGTCTCTACATATACGTTACCCAGTATGACAGACATGTGGAGTGTGAAACGCACCGAGCTGTAGACAGGGTGTCTCTCTCAATCTCTCTGTCATCTTGGAAACTCTGGTGGAAGGGGTAAGAAACACACGAAGGTAGTGATGAAAGTGCTCGTACTGTCCCAGTTGCCATAGCCCCCACCATCCACTTGATTCTCCACTACCTCCTCTCAAACACTCCCTCCCTCCTACCCCACCACACTTCCCTCCCTCCTCACACCACCTCCCTTCCTCCTTCCTCCTCACTACAACACTCCCTCTCACTCCACACCACTCCTTACTCTCCCCATCTCCCTTCACACCTCCCCCCACACTTCCCCCTCCCTCCCCCCACCTCTCCCACACATCTCCCTTCCACACCTCTCCCACACATCTCCCTTCCACACCTCTCCCACACATCTCCCCTCCACACCTCTCCCACACATTTCCCCTCCACACCTCTCCCCCCCACACCCTCCATCCCCCCACAGCTCCCCTACCCTTCCCACACACTTCATCACCCCCCACACATCTCCCCCCCACCTCCCCCCACCTCCACCCTCACCTGCATAACCCTCTCCATGTCCTCTGAAGACCGATCCACCATTATCTTCAGCTTCTCCTTCTCGCTGGTGGCCTCGCTGGCAGCTACCTCCAGGCTGTGGAGGGTGGCAGCCAGACCCTCGCTTTCTGCCTGCTTGGTATCCAGGTCTCTCTGCAGCTTCTCCACCACCAACCTGGGGGTGGGGTGGAGGGGGTGGGAAGAGGAGAGGGGTGGGGAGAAGAGAAGGGTTGGGAGAGGAGAGGGGTGGGGAGAAACAAGTATTTCGAGTTAAAAAACTCGTGGGGCTGCCGCCCCAACTCGAACTACTTGCTCCCTTCAGTCTCAAGTCAGGGCATGACAACATGTCAGAACAATGCAACCACATACGTATGTCCATACAGCAAGTACGAGCACACACTCAGGTATGGGCACAAAGACACAGACAGACTGTGTATACATTTTCCTTTGTTTGAATCCTTCCTCATTTGGAGTTGTACCAAGCAATCAGGCTGGTCATGCACATGTATACTGCCTATCCAGTTGTATTTCTGGAGAATGGAGGGAGGCTAGGAGAGGATTACAGCCTGCTTGGAGCAGTGAGAGGGTTGATACAAACAGGAAGGTCTTTAGGTCAAAACATCTTGAAAACTGTGGAACATTGAAGAGAGCTGAGGAGGGCAGGAGGCCTAAGGGAAGCACTGTGGGTCACAGGTTTTTGTGACTTTTACCTGGGTACGTACACACACACTTGCCCACTCCCCCACCACGTCTACGTACTCTAGCCTCTTGTTCCTCTCTTCCAAGAAGGCCTTCTGGTCCATCAACCTGGTCAGGGCCGTAGTGTCTGTCTTGTCCGTGTCTGCAGAGGCCTCTGGCTCACTGTCATTTGGAGGACTGGTGAGGTAGTTGCCGTGTCTGAGGTACTGGCTGAGGTCAATGACACCCAGCTGGGATTGTGGGGCAGTGAAGGAAGGGATACAGGGGAAGGGGGGCAGAGGAGAGGAGGGGAGGGAGGGAGGGAGAGGAGGGTAAGGAGAGCAGAGGAGAGGAGGGGAGGGAAGGAGGGGGGAGAGGGGAGGGAAGGAGGGGGAGAGGGGAGGGAGGGAGGGGGGAGAGGGGAGGGAGGAAGGGGGAGGATAGGAGGGGAGGAAAGCACAGTAGGAAGAAAAACACAAATGAACAGTTGAGAGGAGACTGTGAATGACGTGAGCTGTCACCGAAGCTAAAGATTGTCGTATTCTCTATGTACTTGTACCTCCGTGTGGCAAAAACACAAGCATGACATTATTTATGCTGTGTGCAGCCCCGCTCCTCTGCATGTCCTACCCAAACTCACCGGTCTGTCGTAATCCTCTCCCTTCATGATGACATTGTAGTCGATGACATTGAGCCCCATTAGGAGACCACTCATGACCACGCCCTCCTCATTAAGGAGAAAAGCCTCAGGGTCATACCACTCACTAAGGGCAATCAGGAGTACGTACGTACATTACACAAATTATTCATGTCAATCATACAATGTCACACACCATAACACACTACACACCCAGCACCTACAGCAGTACATGCACACATACACGCACACCACAACACACTACACACCCAGCACCTACAGCAGTACATGCACACATACACGCACACCACAACACACTACACACCCAGCACCTACAGCAGTACATGCACACATACACGCACACCACAACACATACAGAAGCACACAAACACTTACGGACTCACACAACACACACACAACACACCTATGTACGTATGTACACCATGCAGCACAGACATATGTACAGTATCTACACACATACACACACCTATATACATGTACATACATTGTACATACAGAGAATTCACTTAATTACACATGCACTCAATGTACTTACGTACACACAAACCAACCACTTCAGTCTCTCTCCAGACGGCACTAGCACCTCTTCACTCCACAGCCTCTTGTCCACACACTTACACTTCACACCACGCATCCACTTATTCATTCACCAGCACACCCTCATTCCCACACCGGAACACTCCATCCCCACACAAGCACACCTACCTCCTCACACTAGCATACATCACTCCCCATCCCATACCTCACACTCTAATACTGCAGTACCTGACAATCTTTCTCTGCTCTCCAAATTCCTTAAAGAAGTCTGCCAGGCGTTTCTGCATCAGAGACCATCTCAACCACGCTCGGCCACGGCCCAGATTGGTCCTACCACAAGGGAAACAGCTGGTGTAATGGGTGATGGACACACACACACACACACACACACACACACACACACACACACACACACACGCACACACACACACACACACATACACAGACACATACATACACATGCACACACGCGCGCACACACAAACACCCGCACACGCATGCACACACACATGCACACACACACATGGACATGCACACATACGTACACACATACACACACACATGCACACACACACATACACATGTACACACACACAGACACACGCGCACACACACCGAATATTGGGCAGTACTCTGACTGCTCCAATTGTCTCAGCCAACTCAGGAGAGATTCGCTCAAACAGCTCCACCAGACTCCAGTATTCCTTGCGACCTGAACTGAGCAGGTTGCGCTTGGCTGCTCCAAGGGAAGAGAGAGGAGAGGACAGAGAGAAGGGAGGGAGGAGAGGAGAAAGAGGAGGGGAAAAATAGGAGGGGAGAGAGAGGGAGGGGAGGGAGAGGAGGGAGGGAGGGGAGGGAGGAGAGCAGCAGGGACGGGGAGGGAAAGGGTGGGAGGAGTGAGAGAAAGAATGGGCGGAGGGGTAAGGATGCACTAAGCATACACAGTCACATGCTGTGGCTCCTTCCCAACACCTTGGCCTGTGTAGTCTCAAACCCAGACCCATCTACCTAGCCAAGGAGAGATGGGTCTGGTCCTGAGACCATGCTGGTAGAGAAAGCAACCCAGCCATGCCCAGCCCACAGAAGCAGCAGCTGCCTCAGACACTCCTGCTCACCCTTGAGCCGATGACGCATGCAGTTCTCCAGGAGGATGAAAAGCTCTTGAATTTGTGGAGAGAAGTCATCAATGTTCGTCCCCTGAGTGCTGGTGAACTGAATGACACGCTTGATGCTCAGCTTAACCAGGTTAATGAGATTCAGTCGTTCAACCGTCCCCAGCCGCGTTGCCCCGGTGAAGCGTGAGGAGGCAAGCCCCGCCTCCTCCCCATCTACCTCAGAGATGAGGTTTGAAGTAATATCAGGGTCCTCCTCAGCCATCTGCACGCATGGGAGAACATACCAAAGGGTAAGTATAGGATCACTGTTGCTGTGCTGACAGATACATAGCAGCAATAGACCTCTCAGCATACGGCACATTCAATAGGGTATGCTAGAGTATTGCCAGCTAATAATGCATGCATACAGCCGCGTAAGACAAGATCTAATCATTTGCAGAGAGACGTACGGCTCAAGAATCCTCACTGTGCTACAAGGACGACGAAAACCTGGACGGCGTCAAAGACTCACCAAATGCACAGGGGGCCATTATGCGGGGAATTCCCGTAACGAGATTGCAAATGGCTGCCATTGAGCACGTGCAGTCCTCCAAACCAAAACAAACCAGGCCTCATCCAAGCGCGAATGATGAGTCTGTCCTATCGCAGAAAGTATATGGTAAGTTTTTCAAAGCTTGAGGTACAGTATGTGATCGTAAAATGGCTGTTATTAAATGTTCTTTCTGCTAAAGTGCACGGCCATGTGTCTGGTGGGTGCATGCATTCCGTATAGTACAACGTTGGTATATGGTCAGTTTTGCTATTCTCTATGGTTGGTTACAGATTCGGAAGGGTATCCTATTCTTCTTCGTACTTATGTCAGTCGAAGGTCGGCTGGGAAAGGAAGAGCCTTACTCGAGAAACTCGGCCTTTCTCCAGAGAAGATTGCATTGTGCTACAGCAAGTATCCCCAGGACGAGGAGGAAGTGGTGCAGGAGGGCTTGTACGCATGGAAGGATGACGTAAACTTGGAGCCTACTTGGAAGGTGCTGGTTGATGCTATGCTGTATGCTGGTATTGGTGTGCAGTATGTGGAAGAGCTCAAAGAGGAGCTGTACCAAAATGAGAATGGTGAGTGGAACAATTAGGTTGAACTGTACATGCAGTTGGATGGGGAGACTAATTTTGAGGCAGTTTGGTAGTAGTACCTTACTGGCAATATCACAGTCAACTGTAGGGCCAGTGTTCAGCACGGCTGGACAGTTGGGCATGCTCAGACAGTGTGAAGCAAAATGTCTTCTATTAAGTGCTGCAGACACAGTGCACACTACACAGTCCAGTTGCTGAGGACTCCACATGGAAACTGCTAGCACTGTATTGTATTCTTGCCAACCCTGCAGTGTTTGCCCCCCAGCGCAAGGACTCTATGCCAGCATCCAGCCTGGTACCACCTGTGCCAGTCAGCAAGGCTGATGCCACCCTTGCAGCTGTCCTGATGGAGTTTCTGAAGCAGTATGTTTCTAGCCAGAGCATGCCATCTCACCATGCACCTTCTGTTTATGCACTAGAACCAGATTCCAAATCCTCTGGCCAGTCACCAGTAGCCAGCCAACCTGCTGGTACCATTGCACGCCGTGGTGGTGGTGGTTCTGTTTGTCTCAACATTTATCGCATGTCTAGCAGTCCACGTGGTCTTGCTGTGGTCATCAGCAATGAAAGATTTACTGGGAAAATGACAACCAGAGTGGGGGCCCACATTGATGTACAGAACTTACACAGGCTGTTCAGTTGGCTTGGTTACAAGACGATGTTATTTGTCAATCTCACTGCGGCAGAGATTGTGTCCACTGTTCAACAGCTGGCGAGTTTGGACCACACACATGTGGACAGTGTTGCCCTGTGCATACTCACGCATGGTGACTCAGGCAAGTTGTACGGCACCGACGGAGAGAGTGTGCCCATTGAAAAGGTGTTTGGGCCACTTAATGGAGAGAATTCACCAACCTTAGTTGGAAAACCAAAGATATTTTTGATAGCGGCTAATCGAGGTACAATGAATGATCCTGGTGTGGATGTGACTTTTCCACATCCTAGCCGTGACAGAGATAGTGAGCCTAGTCGGAGGGACGGCAGACATACTTTTCAAGCTTTGAAGGCAGCCACTGAGGCTCTTTGCCAAAAGGAAGACTTGAAGTGGGAGGAGTTGGGCCACAAAGGAGCTGTCCAAGTGCTTCCAGTTGAGGCCGACTTTGTCATTGTCTATGCTACACCCTTTGGCTATGTGTCGAGGAGGAATACAGTCTTCGGAACCTGGTTTATTAAAGCATTTGTTGATGTTATGTTTGAACATGCTGCAAAGTACCACTTCCTGGAGATCTTGACTTTCCTCAACAACCGTATGGGGACGAAGTTCCAATCAAGGGATGGATTAAAACAGATTGCAGAAAGTATTTCTCGACTGATGAAGCTGTTGTACTTCAATCCTCTCAGCCCACATCCACCTGCGACACAGCCTGGGACAGGAGATGACATACCACTCTCAGACCCTGCAAACCCACAGTGGCCATTGCTCGTCCGTATTGTAACAGTAGTGGACACTCCGCCGTCTAGCCAGTGATGATGGGACACTGTATGTTTGACAGACGTACATTTATTTCCTAATGCCTTTGTTTTTCTTTACGTACTTCATTCAAAGCCGGTGCTTTCGCTTTTGGCACCATGCAAGTGATATCCTGCATGCTGTTGAATTAGCATGCGTATATTATGGTAAAATCATTATATAACAGTACGTACGTATTATAATATTATGCGCGACGAGCGCTTGGTGACGCAAATTTTTAATGACTTCCGCATGCTTGAGGGACCATCATGGCCGCTTTTAGAGCGATTCTTGCAAGGAAGTGGAGCATTAGTCCTGGGCGTTTGGGCCTCTGCTGCAGGAACCACTTGGTGGAGGTGACTACAATCTACACGTGTCCGTTGTAAAGCGTCATTTGTCTGCCCACCTACGTATTAAAGTAGGAACAATGTGCGTACACAGGTAACGCGTTTGTCCCCATAGAGCGCCGCCGCCTTACAGAGACGCTACGCCACGTACAACAGCGAAGGAGGTGAGGGTACGAGGAAGGACAGTGCCAATGATTCCTGCCTCAAGATCTGACTAGCAACCTGTGGGATCGACTCTCCTCTTTCTCCTGTACTCCCCCTCCCCTCCCTTTCCCTTCTGTTTCCTCCTTCCACTGATTCACCTCTTCTCTGGCCTTCCATTCTTCTCCTACTTTCTCACACTCTCTCAACTTCAATCCCTCTTCTCTCCCTTTTCCTCTGACCGACCCTTCTACCCTTCTCTTTTCCTCTTCTCCCATTTTCAACCTCTCCCCCCCTCCCCCATCCCCTCCCCTCCCCTGCACTAGCCTCTATCCACATCCAAAATGGCCTCCCCGTTGTCAGTGTTCCCCTCCCATCACGAAAGGACACTTGCCAGTTTACCCTCCGCCCCCTCTCCGAAACTGCCAGTGACTTCCTGTTCAGCCTACAAGACGAGGATGGCGGGATAGAGAGGGCTGCTCTGTACACCACTGAGGGGAGCAAGATTGCGGGCTCCACTGGAATTGACATACTCATGCAGCAGGACTTTGATCTCATCATCAATGAGACACGGTATAGAGTTGCTGTACCAGCGGAGTGTAAGTTGGGTGGGGTGTCATTTTGTAGTACAGGCATTA
This sequence comes from Aplysina aerophoba, assembly GCA_949841015.1. Classification (NCBI taxonomy): domain Eukaryota; kingdom Metazoa; phylum Porifera; class Demospongiae; order Verongiida; family Aplysinidae; genus Aplysina; species Aplysina aerophoba. The sequence continues at coordinate 7,687 of CATKZD010000116.1, forward strand.
ATATTGATAACTTTTCCTGTGTTACCGTTATGACATGTCTGCTTTGGGAAGTGTATGTGTGTGTGTATTGGTGATGTATGATGCTTTGTTGAGATGGACTGTTGTAAGCATTTCATGTAACAGTCACTGTATGCTTATTGCACCTGTATCTGAACATTGTGTGGGACTTCACAGCTCAGAAGAAGTGGTATTGTAAAATTGTACATATGCATTGGCAGCCATGTTGTGGAGATGTCTACACAGTGCATGGTGCTCTGGAGGGTGTGGCACTGGGCGTGTGTGCTGTCCCTGTGCAGTGAAGCTCCCCCTGGATGGGGTGCAGGGCCTTGATGAGGTGAAGAACATGATCCACAAGTTGTACACGTCTCTCAACATTGACCAGCATCAGGTGGGTGTGGCAGTGTGGAGAGGAATGGGAGTGGCAGGTTGGAGGGGTGGGTGTAGCAGTGTGGGGAAGGGTGGGAGTGGCAGGTTGGAGGGGTGGGAGTAGCAGTGTGGGGAAGGGTGGGAGTGACAGGTTGGAGGGGTGGGGGTGCCAAAATGGAAAGGGTGTAGTGGTGTGGGTATTTGGGCTTGGTGTGTATGTATGCATGTGATTACTGTTTAGGATTTTGAAGGCTTTAGCAACGAGCCTAGTTTCTAGGCGCCCAGTTGAGAGCAGATCAGCAGAGCGAAACAGTAGGACTTATGATTCAATACACACAAGACATGATTAGTTGTATATATACGTATACATAGAGTATACATATCACTGCATTTGTAATGCATGTGTAGCTTTCCATATAAACTTGGACTTGGGACCTGGACTGGTGTCATATGCTGCTTATTGTTTGGTGTGTGCTGTGAAGCTGAGGCTGTGTAGCTGTCAATCATAGGCTTGTCATGTTATCTATATACGTACATGCGTGCGTGATCCCCACTTCCAGTTGAACAAGAAACGGGAGCTGGAAGGTCAGATTGCTGACCTCAAGACTGACCTTGCCCCCTTAGACAAGCAGCTGGAGGACATGCTGTCCACCTCGCGGAGGCACACCAACACTCTACTCTGGCTTGGTATGTCACTGCCACATAATATATTGTGTGTAACCATGTGCTGGCGAGGCAGTTGGCATGTGGCGGAGGGGCAGTGTGCATGTTCCACGTACGAGGTTATGGATACCAGTGGTTAGGTGCCACCGTCTGTCAGTGACTGCTGAATTTATGTCAATGAATTGATATCAATCACTGTCACCCACCTGTTCCCGCAACACCATTAGGGAGATTCTGATCCATTCCCTTTTGTCCTTTGTGCTGTTGACTATATAAAGCATAATCTTGCAGTTTTGTCATCTCAATTTGTTGTACTTGTGTGTTTTTCTGTTGGAATTTCTTGTGTAGCTTAAAAGACTGTCACTACATTGACTCACACACTTCATGCAGCTAACTCACATGTGGTCTTCTGTAGTAATGGTTTTGCATCAGTTCTGCTAAAGTCACTACATTGACTCGCACACCTTTTCAGCTGTAGTTAGTCATGGAGCCATTCAGCTAAGGTTGTTAAGTGTTCCAGACGTTGTAATGTGCCCTCTAATGAATAATTGCGACTTGTTCTGTCATTAATGACACTTCATGAGATGTAAGGAACTGAAGATTGATTGCTGAAGTATCCTCAGCTGTAGTCTGGAGGACACGCAATAGCCCTTGCATCCATCCCATGCTTGTTTTCATTCAGAATCCCATTTTCATATACAGATTTCCATTCCCATTCCCATTCAGGCTTGGGTGCAATGGGAGTCCAGTTTGGGTGCTTTGCCCGTCTCACCTGGTTCGAGTACTCGTGGGACATCATGGAGCCTGTCACGTACTTTGCCACCTATGGGACCCTCATGCTGTTCTACTGCTACTTTCTGCTCACCAGGCAGGAGTACACCTACCCTGATGCTGAGGAACGCATTCAGCTCTTCCGGCTGCACAAGGTGGCGAGGAAGAAGAGCTTTGACATTGAGAAGTGAGCGAGAGGGAAGAGTGGGAGGTTAACATGTGTGTGTGGTGTTGTATTTGTCTGTGGTGATGTATGTGTCTGTGGATGACCCCCATCCTGTCCTCTTGTCTTGTTCCTGTTCATTATTGTGGAGTAGTGTTCATGCATGTGTGATATCATATTTCCATACTTCTAGCATGGAATCTACTGTAGGTGATCGTGTACTGTTCCTGTTTCCCGCATCTTCTAAATTTGGGAGGTTATACTCTATACTGTACTATGTACATTAGTGGCTAGAGTCCCACCTATGTGTGGTGCGTGTACGTGTATGTGCATGTACTCAGTCTCTGTTCATTAACTGCATTAACATGAACTAGTCAATTTTACATAATCAAAATTATACTGTTCCTCTGGTCCCACCCACCCACCCAGGTACAACCACATGAAGGAAACTCTAGCAAAAGTAGAGGCTGAACTGAAGAGACTGCATGACCCACTGCAGCTCAACCTGCCCATGTTACCACGGCGACCATCATCAGAAGAATAGGTTGAGTATACATCATCTGTTAAATGATTTGTTTTGTTTGTTGACTCTAGTCTTTGGTGTAACATAATATAACTATATCTTAGTAGTACCTGTCACAGATGTTATACATGCAGTGTGTATTGGGTGAAAGTATTTCCTTCAGATCAAATCTATGTAATGGCTGTGTGTGCATGTACGTATGTCAGGTGCAACTATAGTTACAATAATAATAGTTATATAGAGTTATATAGAGATTGATGGCATGAACAATTAAATTAATTAAAAAATTATATATATATATAGCAGAGAAGCCAGCTTAAAGCAGGTTTCTATGATACAATGCTCCCATGTTTCCATGATGGCAGTTCCGCTACGTCAGTTCCATTGGCAGCATTTCTTGTGGTAGCTGTATGTATTTTGATTGGAATGGATTTCACAACAGACAGTGCCTACACTGCCAGGTACATTCAAGAAGCAACCCTTGAGCATCTACTTCAAGGTGTATGCAAAGCTAGTAGCTACTTTTGTCCTGTACTATCAGTGCAGGCATGCCACACAGCAGATCATTAGCTAACTATCAGTGCAAGTTCCAACTGGTGACAACCTCCTCCTGTGCTAGTGGAATGTTTGCACCTGGAAAACACCACAAGCGCAAGGTACAAAGGTCAGGGCCAGCATCAACAACAACATGCAAACGAACACCACCAGATCAGGTTGCATGTTGCTGCTGCTTCCCCTGCATGATAGCCTTGACCTTTGTACCTTGTGTCCTGACCTTGCACTGGTTGTACTCCATGCATGCATCGGCCATTAGCACAGACAGTGCACTTGTACGTGGTGGTATCACCTTCTGCAACTTGCGCGGAACTTTTTCATCTGGCCAGCCACTGGTGCAAATATACTGCAGGCACTCGGGCAACTTGCACTGTGGGTGGTGGTCTATAATTATAAAATAAATTTTATATATAATGGCTGGTATTCTACGTACATGTTGTCTATACACACAGATATATCTTTGTCACTTTTGCTTCTAGAACATTATAAATTATACATATACATATAATACATAAGATAATTATTATGTATACAAAAATTATCATGGTAATGCATGCTTATGCATTATGTGTATTGGCCATTGGCTAAGTATGTATAATTATTATCATCATAGTAATAATACAATCAAAGTAAAACACACTGAACATCATTATTTAACCCTTTAACGCCGGTTGACACATTTATATGTCCTAATATTATTAATACAAAACTAAGTAACGGGTAATATGAAAAGGAGGCACAGTACCTCCCAAAACGATACACAGCTACGAAAGTAGTACCCCCCATGGTTCCCATCACGGCTGCTCCAGCCGTTTCCCATGGTAAGATATAATTATGCATGCAATAAAATGTAATGAAGTTGTACAGTGCCTCAGTTCCAAGTTGGCCTGTCTTGGAAGCAGTCTGTAAGCAGGTCGTCCACCAGTGCTAAAAAGCCAGCACTTCTGAGGGCTGTTAAAAGGTTGAACCATGTTCTCTCTAATTCCCCAGTGTGCTGGCCTCTACTCAGCCAGCGTTCAAACATTTCATGACATGCGCTTTCGCAGTCTTTGTGGTTGTTCACTTTAATATTGTCTATGATAAAGGGCTGCACTCTCAAATGAAGAGCTACATCCCACCATTTGGCTGCAACTTGACACTTGATCAGCTCATTCACATCTCTTGCAGTGGGCTTAGATGAAGTATGTAGGAGGGTTTGGGCATCTGGGAGAGGACGAGGAAGTTGCAGCCACTGCACAACATGCACAGTAACAAGGTGTTTAATAACTTTCTTCACATGTCCTTGCAAATTGACATTAATCAATTCTTGCTGTCATACACACAGTGACAGACACACGGGGGCGAGACATTCATTCTTTTTAAGAACATCACAAAAAGTAAAGGAATAGAGATCTCTAGTGCAACAGCGAGTACCAATATGCTGAGGGATGCATGGTACATGATACATTATAGAACTTTTTGCCCCCCCCCCCGCGCACACAGTACAGCAGCAAACTACGTAGGTAAAAGCATGTACATACCTTCTTGTGTGCTTATTTTTGCTCTCTTCGGCCGAGATGATTTATCACTGCTGGATCGTGTTTTGTGGCAGGGCACTGCCTCCCTGCACATTGCTATGCACAGTATAATTGAAAAAAAAACAAAACAGCAGCATGAATCTGCTAAATGTTAAACATTCTTGCACCCCTTTCACACGGACTACTTATTCGCATTTAAATCCACATTTAAGGTATGTACGGAGTTTGGTCACCTCTCAGAATCTCCTGAGCAGCAGATATATTATGTGCACAACTGATCCTTGTTTGAAAGTGAAAGAAAAATCTCAAAGTTCTTGTCTTGCCCCAAAACAATCCTTCAAAGATTGCTAATTATTGTGCGCGAACGCGTTTGTGAGCAGCCGAGTGTTATTCCTAAGAATTCACTTCCGTTCTGTGAACGCGATATTGCGTGCTATCATTAGCACCGGTTAGAAGCGTATCCTTCCAGGTTCGCTTCCTTCGGGACTATTCCTGCGAGTAGTGATTTGCGCAATCGTCTCTACGTCACGTTTCCTTGTACTCTTCGGCAAGATGGCTACTGCCTTCGTCGAGTTGGACACGATGAATCATCGCACTCACTTGTTTCGACGAGTATACGCAAGTTAGTGTGTAGTGTGACTTGTACTTGCATGAGCGTTAGTGCATGATGTAATTGCATGGTTTTACATTATTATATCCTGTATTTTGCAATTATTGCATGGATTTACTTCCGCATTTGTAGCTCGCATCAGGTTCATGTCACGTGACCCTTTTGTGTGCGCTGAGCGCTTACAAACCTTACAATTCCTTCTTTTGCTTCTTTGTTCACATGCACCTTATATACGCTTGTAATATTCATTCATTCTCTCTTGCACGTATATGCCGGATAGAGTGTTTTAGGCATGCTCCGTCATAAGTGCACACGCTGATTTTACAGGGTAACTAGTGCGAGGTGTAGCTCCACGCAGATACGGGCTTGCTTTCTGAAACCTGGTCTCTAGCTACCCCAAAGGTGTTCGATGAACATATGAAGCTGCCATTGCTGCGCACACCCTTCGAGAATTATGCCGCTTGCTGTAAAGTCGGAGTAAGAATTGAAAATAGCTCGTAGCATGTTCTGCGACGGAGCCCTAGTGGCGGCTTCCTTAGAGAACATAGCCACCTCGGCACGTATCCTCATGGTACAAGTTGGACGTTTCCAACTTGTTCCTAGATGAAGAAACACGACGATTTCGTATTATTGCCGTGTTCGTTCGCGGCTGTGCAGCACTGCACACTATTACTTTAACCACTTGTAAGTTGGTACACTTGTAGTAGGTAGACAGAGGTACATACACAGCACTTTTGACGAAGTTAGCTTGCACGCTGCTGGAGTTACAGTTGCATTTCCGTCGCACCCATTTTTTTCATTATAAACTCCGTACATACCTTAAATCCGCATCCTAATTTGGTTCCATTCACACGCCCATCGCGGAAATCGAGTTTAGTGATGCAAGCTGCGTTATTTCATGTTACTCGAGTTCGAGACGCTAGCGCGATGGTGTTTGCTAAATTGCTCCAACTGCTACTCCTTTTTTCTGGCTGCGAGCAAGAAGACGACGGAGGATTCGAGCTAAGCGAAGAAGATTATTGTCGTGGGATCATGCGTTCACAGCATCCGCCTCATTGCGATGGAGGTCAACAGCGAGGACTACCGCTGCGGTGTGTGCTCGCTTACTGGAGGGTTCTTGCATCAGCAGGCAGCTGTGGGTGAGGCCAAGATCTTCTTCCTTCTATCAGGACACCGTTCAAGGCTGGAGCGACGCCGAGTTTAAAGGAAATTTTCGCGTGAGTCGGCCAACCTTCGTGTATTTGGTCAGCGAATTGAAGCCTACCCTAGAGAGGATTTCCTGCGCTCCTCCATTCCCGCTGATCAACACATTGCGATCACACTATGGAGGCTCGGTACAAACGTAGAATATAGAACTATTAGCCACTTGTTTGGCGTTGGTTTGTCCACCGTTTGTGTGCTTGTACACCAAGTGTGCCAAGCTATTGTGGAAAAACTAGTACCAAGGTACATCAAACTGCCAAATGATGAAAGCATACAAACTATAGTATATGGTTTTCTTCATCGTTGGCAGTTTCCGCAGTGTGCTGGAGCGATTGATGGGAGCCTTATTCCTATTCTCGCTCCTACACTAAATTCCAAGGATTGTGTTAACAGAAAAAACTTCCATTCCATTGTGCTTCAAGCTGTTGTGGATCACCATTGTAGGTTTCTTGACATATACATTGGCTGGCCGGGGAGTACGCACGATGCACGGGTACTTGCAAATTCTAGCATTTACATTAAGGCTGAGGCAGGTACACTTTTCCCAATAAGGAGCGACAAATCTGTGGACAAAATATTCCTTTGCTGATACTTGGAGACCCAGCATACCCATTACTCCATTACTCCATTACTCCATTGGCTTACTGAGATTGCTTTTAGTCGACTTAAGGGCCGGTGGCGGTGCCTACTAAAAGGAATGACACAGCACAAAAGTATTTAATACAGCAGGTTGCAGCATGTTGTGCTTTGCACAATATTTGTGAGGAGCACATGGATGGATTTGATGAAAGCTGGCAAATTGATGCCAGTGCTACAAGTTCAGTACTAATGGTGTGGCTATTAGAGATGCACTAGCTAACTATTTTGAAACTCACTGACACCAACCTTCTATGCACTAATCATTTAAAATTACCTTACTTCTATCTTCCGACTAGCATTTTTGGTGCTGATTTTTCCTAATACGGTTGTGTTCATTCAGTGGCACAATTTTAGAATAAAGGTTTTTGTATTGTACAATTGATAAAATCATGTGACATCAATAAATTTATGTGGTGATGTAAATATATGGTGATGTCTTACAATTGAAATCGATGGCATTTTTATGACAATAACAAAACAATTATATTTTGTCAATGAGGATCATGAAAACAAAAGCGTGATGGTCTTTATGGTGAGTTACAGGTTAAAGTCATCCCTTGTGGAGGGGACACTAGCATCAAAAATGTACATACCTGAAGGTGAGTGTTGTGTAGAAGTGTGTTGCATAGATGAAGTGTGTTGCATAGATGAAGTGTATTGCACAGGTGAAGTGTATTGCACAGGTGAAGTGTATTGCATAGGTGAAGTGTATTGCACAGGTGAAGTGTGTTGCATAGGCGAAGGGTGTTGCACAGGCGAAGTGTGTGGGATAGGCGAAGTGCGTTGCACAGGTGAAGTGTGTTGCATAGGCGAAGTGTGTGGCACGGGTGAAGTGTGTGGCATACGTGAATTGTGTGGCATGGGTGAAGCGTGTGGCATAAGTGAAGCGTGTGGCATAAGTGAAGTGTGCTGCAAAGATGGTGGATGCTCTGCATGTTGTACAGATGGTGTACTCTGCTGCATGTGTGGTGTATATGGCACAAAAAGCTGACGTAAAAATTCCATCATTTTCATATCCCTTTCATTTTCTCGCCTTTCTTGTTCTTCCTCTCACTTCGCACGTCTCTCATCAAGAGCAAGTAGAGTGTCCTTCAGGTCACTTCCTTGTCTCATTACAGATTTCAATGGTGTTGTTTTTTCTGCTTTCTCCACTTTAGTCAGTTTTCTTTTCTTTCTTGAACATTCACCCTGAGAAGATGGTACAGTGTTGTCAACTTCTTTCTGTGACACTCTAGACTCACTGTCCTCCGTCTCTGTCTGTCTGTACTCGTCTGTAGAAGGCTCCTTTGTAGCTGGTGTATTAGGCCCAGTCGCATCAGGAGTGCTTGCTATGCTCCCTGTAGATGTTGGGGTACTGGGAAGTCCAATTTCAAGAAGTACAGGTGGGTTCACTACAGCTCTTGTTCCCAAAACGCTGTGCAACTGCGAAAAGAATTTAAAATCATCCTCTATCCCTTCTTCTTCGGACTCAACACCTGCTCCACTCATCCTCTGTTTGTCAATGATGTCTTTGTACTTCTTTTTCAAGGCTTTTAGTTTGTCGCGACACTGTTTTCCGCTTCGCTTGAAACCACGAGTAGCAAGGGCTGCCGCAATTTTCTGGAATACGGAATCATTTTGGTATGCTCCGTTTAACTGAGTCTGGATCTTATTGTCTCCCCAAACGTCCAATAACGCTGCTATTTCCGTATCGCTCCAGTGTTGCCCTCTGTTCGCTCCCATTGTGCCAACACTCGTTGAAAACGAAGAGAAACGCGATCAACTCCGGTGAATGCGGGTTTAAAACCACCTCGTAAGCAGGTCTGGAACCCGGATTTAAATCCGCATTATAGTCGCCGTGTGACGCAAAAACCCACATTAATCTGGGTTTCAATGCGGATTAACCGCTTCGTGTGAAAGGGGTGTAAGGGTATATATACGTAGCCTCTGCCTTCTAACTCACCTCGGTATTTGTATATGCTGGACAATGACACCTTTCGCATCCCTTCCTCCACTAACTTGGCCTGTATCTCCGGACCAGTAAGGCTAGCATTCCTCTTTATCAAAGATACGACTTCTTCTTCAACTCTGAGTTTCGCCCCACCAGAGTCTGTGGTATATGGGATGCATGCACATACATGAAATGGATGCTTTACTGAACTGCATCCAGATAATACCTGTCTGGATGCTATTCATGATAAATTCGTGGTCAATTCATATCAAAGGCAAATAACAGTGCAAGCATAACACATATGCCAACCAGAGCATGCACATGTGGTGACCGGAAATTTTGGCATGAATTTATTATGGCAGATTGGTGGTTTTGAGAGCAATCCATCATTATTTCATCCGCCAAAACTTGCGATGTCATCATTATAGCGTAATCATAGCTTCCACGTGTACAATAGGCCTGCAGCTAGACGCGCCAGTCTAATCGTCGGCATGGAGTTCACCATCGACAGCTGCGTACGAGGATATCACATCCCCAAACACTGGAGGAGGGAGAAGAGTTGGCCTGTCAACATGAGGAAGGAATTCTAAACAACGTGTATGCTGTCACTGTCAGATGGACGCTAGTATCGTTGCCGACCACTTACTGAGGAAGATTTCGGCAGCCTGTTCTCTGTTTTTGTGTTGGAGTGGTACAATCACGTCACAAGCAGCAGGTGAGAGGCATCGCACCTATCACAAGGAAACTTGAAAGTCTCTTGGACTTTGAAGTTTGCATTTATGGACAAGATAAAGACGTTATTGACGCCATCTCTCTGTCCTGGCAGAACTAAGTTTGCCAAAGCTGCACATACTAGCAGTGCTAAGCAGCCTTCTCACAGCGATGTAGCAATTACTGTTGATGATGAAGATTAAGTATAACAACGATTTGTATACTTTTCAGTCGCATGTCATCATCAATTTGGTCCTAACTGAGCCTAAACTAGCTCACAGCCCGTTTTAATTCTGAGCATGTTCGATTAGCCATTTTGTTATAAATATCGTTATGGCTTAGATTTGCTCAACCTCCGAAGTAAATTCCACCAAATGTCATATTTTCAGCAATCTGCCAAACTAACTTCCCACCAAAATTTCCGGCCATAGGGTATGTGATACGTATATATTACAAAGAGTGCATATATTATGCTGGTCATAAGTCCTTCAGCCAGTGTAAGCCCATAGCCCTATCATGGCTGTTGTGCAAAATTTACATGTATGTGCAAAGGAATTTGTCACGCAACAGTGAGTTTTCTCGCACAATCATCTACATGGATTAAAGCCGATATCTCCGTAACCACCCACTCACACAGTAGCAGCCACCAAGATACATGTTAAGGTGAGCATTGGGTAATGTGCTTTATATATTTTTATTTTATATAACCTTCGTTTTTGTCATTTAAAGACTCATAGAGCAGCAGTGAGTTTGTGAAGATTGAAGATTTCAGATTTCCTGCTAGTATGCTATGCACCCTATGACAGCTTAACAATCACTTTTTATACTACCATCCTTATGCGTCAATTAAGTAAAGAGTTTTACTCCAGTGTACTGTGTGTGTGTTGTACTGACTGTCCTCATTGACGCAAACGGACTAGCTGTGGAGCCCAGCATGCTTTTGCAGTGCATGTGGCCGCATTTACTTACTACTACTTACTGAACTGCTGCCTGATGTGCTGGTTTTGCATATTGGTAAAGGTTTGTCTGCATGGATGCTCGAATATATGTACGTAGGCTGAGGGTCAGATGATTTATGCAGGATGTAAGATGCAGGACACTACTACAAGCAGTTTCCTCCTATCTGGGCCCCTTATTGTTGCCAAATACCTTCTTTACCGCTCCATTGACAGTTGCAATGGTGGACACTGGAGTCACTGTTAACTGTAAACTGTGTGGCTTGACCATAATTCAAAATGTCACAGGGAATTTTAGGATCGCAATTTATCCACGAAAATCACAAAACGTTACTCCTACGTATATATGAAAGTTTTCCTGCTATACAGTATACCAAAGCAGAAAATCATCATGCCCACAAGCACGACCAGTTTAGATTCTACCACTAGCAACGTACGTACCTGCTGTACTGGATCCACTGACACAGTCTCTCAAAACTTGAACTGAAGAATAGTCATTTAAACAGATCTCAAACTTGTGCTGCGTAGGAATTCCACTTTTGGCAGTTCTGATGGAGCCCCCAGAGATTATGTAAGGTTGACCTACCTGGAGTAAGCGGTCAAATTTTTCCGCATATTCTGTAAAGGCAACAGCTCTAATCTGAGCAGCCTGCATAGAGATAGCATTATACGTATGTTTACTGTCATTTCAATTCAGTGAATGTACACACGATAGCCAAATATTGCATGCTGGAATTGTTGAGGTATGCATGTGTGGTATGTTGCAGACAAAAGTTAACATCTTACGGGCATACACACTCCCGCACACCAACCACTTGCTTTTAAATTTATGCCCATTAACGCTCCGTATCTGATCCCGTATGTACATAGCTTGACACTCGTAGGGAAGCTACAGGCTTGAAGGTGTTGATTGCAAGATTGTTTAGGCTTCTGTTACACACCGATCGTGCTGAAACTATGACAGTGTTCGACTTGATTTCCACAGTTCCTGGCGCTGTTGCAAGTGCTGCTTCTGTGAGTGTAGCCTTTTTTGCTGAGGAATTGGCTGTCACGGTGTTTACAAATTACGTGAAACAGAGGGTAATTTACTACTGGCGGCTGAGGAAGAACTACGAGGAAATCGCCTGCTGCTTGTCTGAGGACACAAAGCCACTAACATTGGCGGTTCTTACACAATATTAAAAATCAGAGAGTACATATGGCTCGCAATCCACGGAGCACTAGCTTCTTCCTGTGTCACTTTCAATGCCAACTGAAGAACATTCTGTACACACACTGCGAGGAATACAGGTCCCAAAGACGTTCACAATAATGGATGAGAGATCTCAAAACTGAAAGTGGTCGGGCATATCACGCTCATTTATTACTTGATTTTTCTGGCTGTTGTTCTTGATACAGGAACAGGGCAGAATTAGCAACTTCCATCATGCAAAACTACCATTGCACACATCAAGCCTCAGGGTATGGGTCCTTAGTGGTTACAGCGTTGCGGCCTGTTCCGTGACCATATCTGAGGCGATTGGAGACAAAGAATCGTGGCCAGATCGGTGGCTTGCGTGGTTGAAACTGCACATTAGAGCGTAGGCCACAAGTTCACATCCAGCTTGCATACCACTTACTGACATCCTACTTAGTTAGCGAAATCACAGTCTGTTAGGGCTATGCAGAACCACTACTCGCCTACTGAACACTATGTCACTCATAGTAACATGAAGCGATAGCACTTGATGTGGCACAAAACAGTATTAAAATGATCTCTGCCGATAGCCTTAGCTTAAAAGATGCGCCTACTTTGTGTTTTCAGTACCCATCTGTTGCCATATTCGCCATGACATGTCACGATAGGAGCAGTATAGGAACATTCCATTTCAATGGCCGAAACTGCAATGTATCTAGAATCTATCCATGGCGGTGATTGCCACATAGCGTCCATATACCGGACATGAACTCAACATACGTACTAAAACAGCAATGTCTCTTGGCTGGATATCACATGATCACAAGTGTGTGTCAGGTGGTTTACATATTCACACATATGGACTGCTGCACAGTGGAGTATATACGTACACGGGAATATTTGCTGGGATGTTGTTTGGCAGTGCCTAGGCACGGGAATGGAGCTTTCCAACTCCTTTCATCAACGTACTACGTACATGCATACAAAGCTGATGGTATGCACGCGTGTTGAAAGAATGGCAGGTCACATTGCGAACACCTGACACACTGGTGATACAGTGGAACATCTCTGCACTGGACACTGCTGGCTGTCCTGTATGGGGAGGTGTCCCTAATTCAGAGGTAGATCTGTACACAGCTGTATGTGATGGGGCTGCATACAGTGTCCTCATTAGGGAGGTGTCCTTTACAGAGTGGTTCCACTGTATATCGTATGGCCAGAAATATTGGCGGGGAATTAAATTTGGCAAATTAGCGGTCTAGTGTAGGATCGTCAAATTAAAAAATTGCCTAACTTATTGCATGATGCAATAAATTGCATAGTTGCACAACTGTGACTGGTTATAACCTCTGCATTGAAGTAGTGCAAAAATACCTAACAGTGCTGTCTCCTCAGTGTACTAGCCAATCTGTGCAAGCAGTTTTGGAGTGTAGGTGTTTTGAAGTGCAAACAATGTGTGTGAGTGGTACAACACTCTCGCAGTTCCCTTACAGCTAATACACAAGTGGGTGATTATATACAGTACACAGCAGAAAAAGTTAAGGATTTAAGGGTGTAAGACGGCTATGGGTACAGATAGCATATGGGCATAATGAAGTTTGCATATGGATCGATCAACAGGCAATTAATACAGATGGGTCATTAGCAGGCAGAAGAGAAGTGCCTGTAAAATGATTTCAGATGTACGTACATAAAGCAAGCCTAAAGATGTTTGAGGCGCTAGTATTAGATTGACATCTCTTATCTGTTTTTGCGAACCTCTCAGTGATATCAATTCCTAGCGGTGTACGTACAGAATGTCTCTTCGGATGGCGTTTAAAGTGACATAAGAAGCCAGTGCTCTCTGAATTGCAAGCCACTCTCCAATTTTTCGTATTGCCTAAGAAACACTGACTTTAGTGGCTTTGTGTCTTTCGGACAAGAAGCGGGCAATTATCTCATAGTTCTTCCTCAGCCATCAGTATAGTAAAGTATCCTTTGTTTCATGTAATTGAAAAACACAATGGCTTACAGCTGCCTTCTTCAGTGTTTTCACATACTGAAGAAGGCAGCTGTAAGCTGCTGAAATGTTTGTATTCAAAGTTTCCTGGCTAGTGTGAACCTAGAACAGAGCATGAATGATTTGCCTAGCCACTCAGGCTTCTTTGAGGATGGTATTACGATCACTTCAGGCCACGAGGCAGGATGTGGCCTGGTGTCTAAAGTTCAAAACTTAGATACACCAGCTTGCTAGTGAGCTGGCCAATCAGTTCATTGGAACATGTTACGCCATCAATGTCATCGTTTTACATAACTGTTTAGTGGCAGTGAATCTTGAGAATCTGCAAATCTTGCTGCCGCATAATGAATGTATCCTCAGAACTGAAGCGAAAGGTGTCACTTTAGACCTTGTGAACAATGCCTTCAAACATGCCTGTCTGATTACACCAGTTGCCCTCACAGTGCAAAGTAGTCTCGCGTGGCCAGACCCTATTCTCCGCTTCCGCTATTGCGTAATACCACGCGCGGAGAATAGGGTCTGGAAGTTTTCCTCTACCAAGGCTGTGTAACTTGTGCACTAGCACTATAATTATAACACTTTAAAAGGTGTTCATTCATAGGTGTGAACATAACACCTAGTGTAGTGATCGATAGAAATGGCGACAAGTACCTTTTGCGACGACGACGTTGCAGCGATAGCTCGTAAAGCAGCGGTATGTATGACAAGTGACATCAGTGGTAACAGAGATCATGCATGTGCTGTTAATTTGCAGTAGTGCATATCTTTACAATATTATATGATCATCATACTCGGTCATAAAAATACCCTATAACAATGAATGGTTCCTCTTCTGCAAGTGTTTGGTGACCATTCGCGCCCGAAATCTTCACAGCAACCGCTACTGTACATCTGCGCGATATCTCGTCAAATCCTTCCCCGACCCGGCGCCATCTTCTCCTTAGGTTATATTTCACACCTTCGTATGTTGGCACAGCTTGCAGGCACTTCAAAGAGGGTTGTGGTTTCACACCCTGTCCTGAATTCCCACGGATATTACACAAGAACACTTGAGAAAACTTCCAGATCCTTTCCAGCGTGTTGCGCAATCGCAACAGCGGAAAGGGTCTGGCCACGCGAGACTAAGTGCAAAGTAGTTTTAATGAGTCTGTGGTTAGGTCCATATTTAGGGGGTAAGCCACAAGTGGCCGCTGATGGACAGGGTTGGGTACAGGAGCAGTTGCCGTCATGTGACACACCTAGCTACTGGTGATGTCAAAAGTGCTTCTGGCACTACCGTCAGCCTCCTAGTCTTCACCAATCTGTACTTCTCTTTGAGCGGTTTGTAGCAGCAAATGCAAAAGCGCTTATGTTTCTCCATCTCGTCCGTCTGGCGTATGGTCCGCCCCAACTACGCAGGAGTGCTGTAGTGATCGATACGCTATACATTACTCTTGCGTAGTTGGGGCGGACCCATTTCCGTACGTCGTATTATCAACACGCACAAAGTGTGAATTTGATAATGTGAAGGTGTGAACTAATCGTTACTGCCGCTAGACCGTCCCTCCCATTCAGCGCCTCGGGCGTTTAAGTGGGACGGTCTAGCTAGCCAGACTAAGCATAAATATAAGATAAAGCGCGTACGTGTGAAAAGATGGCGGATCGAAGCGAGCGGGTGCTCTGACTCAGTGACTCCTGGATACAAGGAACGATTCGATTGCAACCGACAGCAATGGGTCCATGCTGCAGGTGTAACCGAAGTGGTCGCTGTAGAAACTGCGCCTGCCACAAAGAAGCCCGCGGATGCTCGAATTGCATGCCTGGAAGAAACGGGCGGTGCGAGAACGGAGGAAACGTCGATGCCAGCGCCAGAGTGGATGAAAGCCAAGATGAAAGAACCCGCGCTACTAATGAATCATCTCCAGAAGATGGAAGCACCACCGCCAACGCGATCACGCATGGTTCCGAGGTGGAAAACGGTGACGAAGGCGAGATCGGACGGGAGCAGATCGATTTAGAAGACAGTCGCGACAGCCAATCAGGAGCCCGTGATAGAGCGGGGGTCAGGGACCTACCACAGTTTGCGGAGTTGGCCTCTCCCACCTTCAGGTGGGGTGATGTGGATGGTGAAACCTTTGCCCACTCAGTTGAATGCTGCTATGAGGAGACTGTGCACTGGAGAAGAAACCTCTTCAAAATACCATCAGGCAAGGCAGGCAAATCTTTTGTTCATGAACTGACCAAACTCTTTCGTGCCTATGCAGATGGCTCGGCCTTAGAGTCTATTGCATTGAAAGCTGCAATGGTGCTGCCTGCACTAATGCTGCAGAAACCACATCAGAAGTCCAAAGCCAAGGACCACTCCTCTCACTTAGACCGGCGACTGAGAATGTGGGCTAGAGGTGACATCAATGCCCTGATGCTGGAATGCCGTACCATCCAAAACCAACTTGGAACTAGAAGCAATAGCAGAGGATCAGCATCAGAGGCCAGAACCTTCGCCAAACTAATGATGGAAGGCAAAGTACGGGCTGCACTGCGGACCATAACAGCAACAGACAATGGGGGTGTCCTTTCACTGACGAAGGAAGTGCGCGAGACTCTGGAAAAGAAACACCCACCCAAGCAGCCTCCAACACCCTCTGCCATCATTGAGCCTGACACTCCGTTCAAGGAACCACACTTCATACTGTTCGAGAAGATTGATGGACACATGATTCGCAAGACAGCCCTCAAGACAGATGGCGCCGCTGGACCCTCTGGCCTGGATGCTGCTGCCTGGAAGCGTCTCTGCTCCTCTTTTTCCTCCTTTTCTGCAGACCTTTGTGATGCCATGGCCTCCGTTGCCAAACGGATCTGCACTTCATATGTAGACCCCAGTGGACTCACCGCCTTCACTGCCTGTCGCCTGATTGCACTCGATAAGTGCCCAGGCATAAGACCCATTGGGATTGGAGAGACAGCTCGCCGCATCATCAGCAGAGCAATACTAACCATTCTGAAGGATGAAATCCAGGCAGCTGCTGGCCCACTTCAACTTTGTGCAGGACAGGAGGCAGGATGTGAGGCTGCCATACATGCCATGCAAGAAGTGTTTGAGACACCCGAAGTTGAAGCAGCAATCATTGTGGATGCCTCAAATGCATTCAACTCGCTTAACCGCCAGAATGCCCTGAGGAATATCCAACACCTCTGCCCCTCCCTTGCCACCGTATTAATCAACACCTATAGGAAGGACGTACAGCTGCACATTGATGGAGAGACATTGCTTTCTCAAGAGGGCACCACCCAAGGTGATCCTCTCGCCATGGCAATGTATGCCATTGGAATCCTTCCACTCATTCACCGTCTGAAAGGAGAGTCAGTTAAGCAAGTCTGGTACGCAGATGATGCCACAGCTGGTGCCCAACTCGCCCACCTACGAGATTGGTGGGACCGCCTAGTGGAACACGGCCCAGACTACGGGTACTATCCCAATGCATCCAAGACGTGGATAGTAGTCAAGGAAGACAAGGTTGATGCCGCAGTTGCTGCCTTCCAAGGTACCGAAGTGAACATCACCATCGAAGGGAAGAGACAGCTTGGAGCAGCTCTCGGCACTAGGTCCTTTGTTGAGGAGTACGTCCATCAGAAGGTTGCAGCCTGGGTCCAGGAGATAGAACGTCTATCATCTATTGCCATCACCCAACCCCATGCAGCATATGCTGCATTCACCCATGGTCTCATGAACAAATGGATGTTCCTCGCCAGGACCATTGGAGGCATAAGTGACCATTTCCAGCCCCTGGAGGAAGCAATTCGGCACCGCTTTCTGCCCTCACTCACAGGCCAGAATGCTCTCAGTGATGCTGAACGTGAGCTCATGGCCTTGCCAGTGCGCCTTGGTGGTCTTGGCATCACGAATCCCGCAACCCAGACAGATCACCAGTACAGTACATCGCAGAGAGTAACAGCACCCTTAGCAGCCCTGATCCTGCAACAGTCACCCACCTGTCCAACCGAAGTCAAGGACATGCAAAGAAAGGCCAAGTCAGAAGCGCGTTCCATCCGTCGACAACAAGAAGCACTGTCTGCAGCTGAGCTAATGGGCAAGCTTCCCAACAACCTGCAGAGGGCTCTCAATGTCTCCAGTGAGAAGGGTGCCTCGAGCTGGCTGTCCGCCCTGCCGATGACAGAGCACGGATTTGCCCTCCATAAGGGAGCCTTCCGCGATGCCCTGTGCCTCCGGTATAGCTGGCGTCCATCAAACCTGCCCACCAACTGTGTATGCGGGAAACCCTTCTCTGTGGAACATGCACTGAGCTGTGCCTGTGGCGGTCTCCCATCCATCCGTCACAATGAGCTACGTGACATCACAGCTGAACTCCTCACAGAGGTCTGCCACAACGTCGGAACAGAGCCAGCCTTGCAGTCACTGTCCCAAGAGCAATTGAAGCACAGAACCGCAAACAGGGAAGATGGAGCCCGTCTGGATGTTGTTGCAGAGAGCTTCTGGGGACGTGATAGACAACGTGCATTCTTTGATGTCCGGGTTTTCAACCCCATTGCACAGAGTCATCGCAACACCCCACTGGCACAATGCTATCGGCAGAATGAGCAAGAGAAGAAGAGAGCATATGAGGAGCGGGTGAGAGAAGTCGAGCACGGCACGTTTTCCCCTCTTGTCTTCTCAACTTCGGGCGGCATGGGACCCATTGCAACTGTGGTGTACAGAAGAATCGCCTCCCTCATCGCCGAGAAGCAGCAGCAACCCTACAGCCGGACCTTGTTCTGGCTGAGATGCAAGTTGAGCTTCTCGCTCCTGCGCTCAGCCATCATGTGCCTCAGAGGCGCACGCTCATCCCTCCACCACCCAGCCAGACCTTCCAAGATTGGAGAGCCCATCGACCTGACCTGCTCAGAGGGTCGAATTCCTCTCCAAGACTGACTTTGCATGACATGAAACAGTCTAAACCCCTTTCAGCTCCCCATTTCTACCGCTAGCTGTATGTATGTATGTATGTGTGTATGTATGAAAAAAAAAAAAAAAAAAAAAAAAAAAAAAAAAAAAAAAAGCCAGACTAAGCACTACACGGCCAAAAACGCAACATCGTAACGGGTCCGAAAACGACTCGTAACAGCTCCGTTTCAGGAAGGCTGATAACAATCCGTAATCACCCGATTTCATATCCGGTCCGTTGGTTTTTGGGAGCGTATCCGGTCCGGGTCGTAAACAGTACGGGCGCGATTCGATACTGTATATATTCGAATGCGTATCGTACGTAACGTTCGGCTATCGCACGGTATTGCTTTCGAAATCGTAACTGACCGTAATAAATCGTGAGTGGGGTTCGCTCATGCTCTCTCCAATTGTGGTATAATGTAGCTACATGTGGTAGCTAGCTAAAAAGTACACAAAGGACTTGGATAAACAAAAGATCGGCTGTTTAAGCAAAATACATTGTAGAGAAAAACTTCATTGTTTGAGTCATGGATCACTGCTGCACCTGAGGCAACCTCTACACGTTGTCTTTCAACTTGCCTTGCCCATCCTTGCTGCACAACTTTGCACCCACTGCCACAGTGGTGCATAAAGGACACATCGCAAATGAGCTGCTTGGCAGAAACAGCAGTTAGACTCTGTCCTCTAACATAAAGAGGACATCTCAGCTTTGTCCTTTGCAATTTCTCAAAAGGTACAAGAAGCATGGTGACATCCATTCCTATTTTAAAGACTCCAACAAGTGTGCCATATCTCTCCTACAAATGAAAACAAAAATACACGGATCAAAAATTGCTTATCACATAGATATGCATAACTATAATAAATCATACACATTGAAGAGATGGATCTCACCTGGTCATCTGTCGATTTGTACTTTACATGGAGATTCAAGTTAATAAGGTGAGGACCCATACCACCCTCCTGTTGGCAATATACACCCCTTCCTTTCAGACAGTGCTGATCCATAGAAAGATCTAGGCTGTACTCCTGCACCGTGCTGGGCCGTGGAAGACTTACAAATATTTCTCCAACAATGCTTTCCTGACCATCACACTACAAGTAAATGGAAATCACAGTAACGCATGCACAGCAAAGGACTGAAAGACATACCAACCTTTCTCAGTGCACCATGTTCATATATGCCATTGGCTGAAGCTTGATGCATTGGAGTCCCGAATAGGAAGTTCTGCACAACTGGTTCTTGCATTGTCTGTGCAAAACCAGCTCCAACAAGTGTTTGTCTGAGATGCAAATATAATGCAGGAATGTTGCATACATGGCTATTACAGTGTACAGAAGGTACAGAAGCTATGTACTCACCCCTCTGAATTGGCAGAACTGCTACTTGCCAGGGCATGCAACACTGTCCCTGTTGCAAAAGCCCTCCCGATGTCCCGGCTAGGGGCTTGCCTGTTACCATGTACATTGAATCCACGTAGAATTGAATTTAGGGATGCATGCAAATGCAATAAGTTAGCACCATGCATGCACATGCAAGTCAGGGATGCATGTACAGCCAGACAATGACTACATATATAAAGTACATGAAGATTGAAAGAAGCAACTCACCTGTGAAGCTCTGCGCCACTGGTTGTTATCCTTTACAAAAATCCTGGTTGGCAAGTGTGGCTTCACTTCTTCAACTTCAGCCAAAGACACATCTTGAAAATGACAGGCAAAACAGTGCTCAGTGTCACAGGGTGGGAGAGTATCCAGCCTTTCACCAATATGTCCAAGCTGATCTCGGAAAAGAAACACCAACACATTGGCAAAGATGCTTCCATCCTAAATGGATAATACATGCCTTGTATGTTACATTCATAGTAATATTATGTGTAATTTGTATTCACACATAAAAATTGAAATTATGGCTAACCCTAGTAAAGAACTTTCTGATGCGTCCAATTGCCCTGCCATAGCCAATCCGCTCCCCAGGATACACTTCCTCTCCCCGTACTACTGCAGAGGCTGTGTGGTATACGGGATCAGTCAACCAACGCTGGCCCTGCCACAGTTCCCTGTGGGTGAGGTAATATAATTATGTACATGTGTCGAATGCAGACCATACATGTACTATGCAAGACATGCAGGATCATCTATGCTTACTTCACATCCTCTGACTGATCTGGATACCATGCCATTCTCCTAACCATAGTGGGGATGCGAAAGGTGACCTTCAGAATCTCGATTAAGCTGATAGCATAAAATGGCAGGTCTTGACTGGACAGGTGCTATAAAATACAATGTGCAATACAGTTAACCTTTGCTATATATAGTCAAATATCAAGCAGGGTGCATGTCATTCAAGCTGCTTATTTTTCTAGACACAAATGAGTGCATGCATGCACCACATTGATTGGTTAAATATCACAGGGTACATACCTTCTGTGGCTGCAAATGAATAGGTAGTTTGAATTGTTTGATTGAAGACAGAGTAGGGATTATAGGTGTCATTGTCTTCATGGTAAACCACAGAAACTTCAAAGTGCCTTCACTCTTCATGAATAATAAGAAAGTATTTTAAAGATAATAATGAAAGTGGCAAAAGTGTCTTTGAATTACCATAGGTTTTGTCCCATGTACCAGCAGGTATAATAGCATGTGCTCCTTTGTTAGGAATGGGCTGTAGTCCATTGAGCTGTCCTCAGCTAATTGGAACTGCTGCATCAATTCATCCACATACTCTAGGGTTCCCAAACATAGTGCAATAATAGCTTCTCAATAGCTAGTAGGTAGATAGCTATAATTAAACCCACTCACCATCATCTTCTGAACCATCATCTGTAAGCAAGCTTGGATCCGGAGGATCTTCGAACTCACTGAAAGTCAACGGTGAGCTCACAGGAGACTGAACTTCAGTATATTCCATTTCTTCTACGTTTGCCTCTTTTGACCCTGGCACCAAGAGAGCAGGGGCATGTAGGATACATAGTGGATCTTGTACTCCTGGCTCGATGTCCACCTCCATCTCAATGGGAACTTCTAGATCCGTTGCGTAGGTACCCTTCTGCATATCCTCCATGTCTGCGTGCCGCTTCGTAGTCAAATGACGAAGATACTGTCGTTCCGTACGTAGCAGAGGCTCTGCCATTGTCGATTTTTAAATTGGCGCCCTGATCACGCTTGTGATTGGCGGACAACTGCGCGTGCAGTATTCTTATGCAATACCGATATTTTTGCGCGCAAATCAGAAACTTACGAGTCTTCATGGTCGTGCATGCTGGCGAGAGCGATAGTTGGGTTTGCTGTGTCACCAATACCGTCTCATCGCTGTCACCAAATAAAGCGTCCAGTGCGCGATTCATTTTCCCGCTCTCTTCGCTTGCAACGACTTACTTCGATATCGTACCGTACACGACTCCTGAACCATATCGTATCGTGTAGGCCGTGTACGACTTCGACAGATATCGTAGCCCCTTCGGATCGTTTCCGATTCGTAGACGGTATCGTAAACGGTCTGAAGAGCCTACGATCGTTTCCGATATCGAAAGTTTTTGGCCGTGTAGGAGGCAGGTTAGGATTCAGCTCGTCAACTGTGCGTCTTATTGGTGGTGTATGCTTGCTTAAATTAGTCACACTGTTTCCAACGGAGCCTAGAACTGTTCCTTTGGCAATGGTTGAAGAATTCCTATAGCGGTTATTCTGAGATAAGCCCGAAGCCATCACCACGAGTTCCCGAGTTCCTGCGCTCAGTTTCCCGCCCAAATTGCAAAGTAGTCCTAACTTTGGGCGGGAAACTCGTACCCAGCCCCAACTTCCGCAAACATGGCTGACGCTGCGGAAGATTCCACCATAGATATTCTTACGTAGTATAGAATATCTATGGTTCACCTTCAGCGCCTTATAAAATGGCGACGGCGTCGTATCAACGTCGGCAAAAAACGAACCATAGGAGGGTTAAGTTTCCGGTGATCCTTAGAGTAGTGCGTATTAGTCGATTCCATCTTAATCCTCGATTAACTCTGCATAGGTCGTAGCGCCGCGCCTGTAAGTGCTCTTCGGCCTCCAGCGGCAATGGCTTGGCCGTGGAATTCGCCGCCGGGGATACCTCGACAGTGCAAACGCATGAAGACGAATTTATCGAACTGTACAACGCCGGATCCGCATCCATCTCCTTAGCTGGTTGGCGACTAGGAGACTCAGGATCCC
Organism: Aplysina aerophoba; assembly: GCA_949841015.1. NCBI lineage: Eukaryota > Metazoa > Porifera > Demospongiae > Verongiida > Aplysinidae > Aplysina > Aplysina aerophoba. The sequence continues at coordinate 30,582 of CATKZD010000116.1, forward strand.
TAAGCAATTACTTCCGCTTCCCAGCCAAGGCCGTCATTGCCCTCCGTTCGTACGTCGTCCTCTTCGGCGGCGGCAACCCATGAGGATTCACATTCCTCGTCTATACCGACGACGGAAGTGCGCCAAACTGTGTTGGAGCAAAATGGCGGCCTGTAGAATCTTGCGCAATAACTGTGGCCTGTGGAAAATATGTTGTTCATCAGCCATTGCAACAATATTATAGGGTAAAGCGGGGGAAAACGGAACACAATTCACGATTGCAATTCTGACATCGCACTGTAAACGAGCTATGATGCCCTAGGGTTCAAGTTTCTGTATATTACTAGAGACAGTATTACTCTATCCACCTGCAGTAAAAACAATCTTGTTCGTTCGCTGCTACGAGCAACAGGCAGCATTTCGTCTATGCGATATTATTTTCGGTCAAAATGGCGGGCGGGGTAAAAAGGAACGCCAGCGAATAGCTCGTTTTAGCGTTTGTTAGCGAGTTATACGCTCGTTGCTTTTTAGTTTGCTGATTTTCTAGTTTGTTGGTGGCAATTAGCAAGCAATGAGTGCATTTCAGCATGAATTAAGAGTCTTCACAGTTCAGACAGCTACTGATCCTTAGCTCTTGACAGGCGTCCAAGCTGGCACTTCCAAAGTGGTACCAAGCCTCACAACCATCACAGGCAACCCAGTTGTTGTCCTCGTGAAGGTTGTTGCATACAGTGCATACGTCATCATCCCCTGAGCTGCATCTGAATAAGAAAGTGGTCCTGGTTAAAGTAGCTACCTAGCTATAAATAGTGTCTTTTAGGATTGCAAAGGCTTCCCGACACCACGGGTCGGTGAGTAACATTACATTAGTGAGTCGTCTTTGCAAAGGTATAATGGAAGGCCTCGTGTTCGCTACGGCGAAATTTTAGCATGCGCTACAAATTACCCAGTCATGATTATTGCGCTGTGTTTCTGTGATGGTGCGCGGTTAACCCAAACATTTTGCATGCATATGTTCGCTGAAGATCATACCTAAGTGTCCTATGATATAAAGTTGTTTGATTTATTCCTTGCTTCGTAATCGTCGGTTGAATGCTAGTGTTCCGTTTTACCGCGCGTTCCGTTTTACCCCGCTTTACCCTAATTATGTCAGTAGCTTTGAAGGTTTGCCCGCTCCTCTGTTTCTAAAGTTTCTGGCCATGCGGTCGAGATTACCAAGGGTTGTAACTCTCCTCCCAGCTCTGTGTGGACGATTCGTCCCTTTCAGGGCCGTGCTAGCCTCTTCCAGGTGTAGATATTTCACAGAGGAGGGCGATGTAAGAGGACAACAGCAGGAAGACACGAGGGATCAGGACAGCGAGGCGAGGAGCAGGGCTAGACGGCTGCCTCTGGCGACGGGCGCAGCCGTGGCTGCCCTGGGTGGGTCCTACATTCTCTACAACAACCACTTTAAGCTGAAAGCACAGGAGGAGGTGAGGGGGTGCGGCGATCGCGCCAATGGGCATACGCACCCCGATATTATAAGTGCCATATTTTACTATGCGAGCATAGATTTTATTTATAACATCTATGATGCATCATTACTAATTATAGACACAACATATAGAGTGCATGTTGGAACATATCTCTTATGCTACATCTGTACCAGGTAGTGCATGAGTGCTTACTGTATATTCAAATTAAGCCAAGATCGCAGTAGCATGCTCAGCCCACATCTTCCAAGCAAGACATAGCACCGACTGGAACTCAAACACACCCTTAATCCATCCCTTCACGCCAGCACCCACTTAACAGTCATCTATCCCTGTTCACCAACTGTATGCTAGCTACATTCACTCCATCTTAGTACATAAGCTTTTTCTTTTCCTCTTCTTTTTTCTTTTTGTTTTTCCTGCACTTAATCACACACTTGCCAGGCATCCCTTCCAGCCGAATCCTGGCTTGGGTTTACGCCTGTGTCCGAGTTCTCCCCCCCCCCCCCCCCCCCATATCCCATGTACATGTATGCATGGTGTATGCTGCAGTCATAATTATGGTGTCTGTCCCCCCCAATGAAATCTATATGATGTTAGGTACACACATACATACATGCGTACGTGTGTGCCTATACCTTTCTGGAGGTGTCATTTGTGGAGTGGGGCTATATAATACAGATTAGCCAAGTGAAACATCACTCCTTCCATTGAGTCAATGGGTGGGCATGTACATTGAGTGCTGATATGGGACTAGCCATTTGTGCTCTGTTTACTTGGTAGACTACATGCAGCTGTACATAGCACTACCGTGTTAACCTACTGTCACAGGCCATGGCAGAGGCTCCTGTTGTTGTTGCTGAAGACAGTGCTGAAGGAGAAGGGGGAAAGGAGGAGGAAGAGGGGAAGAAGAGGCACGTCGGCTTCAGAGACCAGCGCATTATTGCATATGAGGATCGTCTCAAGCTATACTCCACTCCAGACAAGATCTTCCGCTTGTGTGCCACCATCCGTTTTAACTGAGAGAACATATTTATGACTCCTGAGGATTTTGTCAGGTCAGAGTGGTGAAGTACACACAAAGCATGCCAAATTTCCAAGAGGAGGCAGGTGAGAATATAGCAAGGGGGGGCAATTCCCCCATGTGCCCCCCCCCCCCCCCCCCCCAAATGGACCCCAGCACACAGTAAAGACAAAGCATGCTCACCATGACACCATCCAGCCTTCCTGTCCGATAGATCTCAGATTTGGTGTAAAGCTATGTTGTGATTTCATCCATTCCTGTCATTCCTCTCTCCCTGCACATCACCAATGTATCCTTCCGTTGTATCCCTCTAGATCCATCACTCCTGGAGTGCGGCAGCCGGATGGTCTGGCACTGGATGAGTTTAAAGAGTTCAAAGACATGGAGCAGAAGGTGCTTGTGCACTTCACCTCACACCCCTCAGAGCTCCATGACCCCTTGCACACCACATGCAGCAGCAAGCCTTCTCTCCACGTGTGATGTATCCATCTCATGGTGCTCCCTCTCCCCCCCTGCATCCTTGTGTGTCTGTGCATGTGTGCAGTCCTTCAAAAAGTGGATGGAGACGTACCAGGCAGAGCTCGCTCAGAAGAAGAACATGGGCATCTTCACCAAACTGGGGCAGTGTGGACTCATCTCGTTCTCTGACTACATGTTCCTGTTGGTAGTGTTGTCAAGTGAGTGGCGTATTTGTGTGTGTTGGTGCAGGCGCAGTTAGTGAGGGTCTGTGTGTGTGTGGGCAGGAGGAAGGATAGGGTGGGGAGCTTTATTAACTTGCATAGGTCAGTAGTTGAGGGCAGGGATAAGCTACACACAGTCAGTTTCATTATTCTGCTACTGTGGTCCAACAACTTACGTACATAGGTGGAGTTTACCTATCGAATCTATAAAACGCTGCTTTCTAAACTACTGGAGTTTAGAATGATTACATGCTTAGATGTATTAAGGTAGCTCACTGTACAAGGAGGTAAAGTGGTGAAGAGTATGTGAGTGCAGTGAACACAGCTGAATGAGCTTGTTCCATGGATTGGTCCACCCCTCCTCCACACACACACACACACACACACACACACACACACACACACACACACACACACACACACACACACACACACACACACACACACACACACACGCACACACACACACACACACACACACACACACACACACACACACACATTCTAGACTAGAAGCTGTATGCCACTGCTCCTGTGCTGTATTGTGTTGTTTCAGTGGTACGTATGTGCACAATGTCATGTATATGTACATAGCTGTATTATATGCAGAATGTATGTACATATGTATATATAGTATGTGCGTATGCATGTGTACAGATACAGGATATGCTTGTACGTATGTGTGTGTAAACTGGTACATACATTGATCCATTGTCTCTTCACGTGTCTGTCCTACTTGCAGCTCCCAGGCAAGACTTCAGGATAGCCTTCAGGATGTTTGACCTGAATGGAGACGGGGTGCTTTCCAGTGATGAGTTTGAACGTGTTAGTCAATACATCTACTGTACCTTCTCCCATCTTGTCATACGTAGATTCGCCAATCAATAACATTCTGTGATGTGTTTGATGTAGGGAGGGAGAGTTGGGGAGGGAGAGTTGGGGAGGGAGAGTAGGGCAGACACCTCAACTCACACAATTTAAAGCAAATTATCACAATCTCACTCCCCTTTTCACATGCTCTGAACTCTACAGCCTAAAATTAAACAATAGCCAATATACGTACCCAAATGGTAGAATAGCTACTTGGCCAAAGAGGTAGGGGAGGGAGAGTGCGGGGGGAGAGTGGGGGAGGAAGAGTGGGGGTGGAAGAGTGGGGGAGGAAGAGTGAAGGAGGACGAGTAGGAGACAAGTTGTTTGTAGCAGTGGACTAGTTTATGTCGTGTCCAAACAGAAGCAGAGAAGACACACACACACACGCACACACACACACACACACACACACACACACACACACACACACACACACACACACACACACACATACGTACACACACACTGTACATAATCACCATAATAATATTATTGTGATCACATGCCAGCAGACTGTTGTATTACCCATATTACGTATATGTAATAGGGCCATACAACAGCTGGCATGTGCAGCTAGTGTACAGTCAGGTGCACACACATGTAAGGAATGCATCCTATCACAAAATAACATCCTCTCAGGCTTCATATGTAAAAGTACATCACAACATCAGATATACATACAAGTTACAGATAAGCCGGTCTGTATGCTTAAGGGGGCATTGTCCTGTCTGCCTGAGCACTGCCAGGGGCGCATGGTACCAGAAAGGGAACCCTTATCACATGTGGTCAATCACCACAGCATTGCTGCATTACAGGGGCCAAAATAGGCTGTGTACACATCTTTGTTAAGGCAAAGGATTGGGAACAAATTAAAAGGTCATGGACAATGCACACGTGTACCAGATTGCTGGGCTAGTACATGCATGACGTTGACCATGTCAGCTCAGGGGGACGAAGGAAGTGCATGCCAAGTTTGGATTCAGAATGAAGCAACATACGTTCATATGAGGGTCAAAAGTGATTATCTGTACTGTAGAAGGTGTACAGAATACCGTTGTTCTGGCTTGTTAGACCCTAAAATGGGCTAGCAAGATACGTACGTGAGACCAGATACGTGGATAGATAATACCAGGTCTGACTCACTGTCCTGTACGTACATACCAAGAACATATTGTTAGCAGCAAAGCATAACTCTAGACTCAGTTTCAGTTCCAACAGAGCAGGTCTAATGCACTCATCCCACAGACATACAGTACATATGTACAGTACATACGTACAGTACATATGTAGGTATGCAGGTAAAATAACACAATTACATAAATTATGTATGGCAGTCCATACCAGCCCTGTACATACTTTCCCACAGCTGAGCATTCATGCAAACAGACGTGTACTAAAGTGCACTCAGCAGTGACACCCCAAAATGGCTATGTTTGTGCAAGCTGTGTAAACACACCATATACTGCAAATTAACAGGTACTGTATGCTAATTAGGCTAATGGTGGTGTTTCAGCACACCATAACGGAGCTACATATGGCCGCAGCACAGGATACTGCACACCCAAAATGTACATGCACGTACATATGTATGCATGCAGAGAAAAAGTCCCTAAGCCGATTAGGAATATTGTGAAACTGAAACTTTGGTGACCCCATTCACTGTATCAACATGCACTATATACAGTATGTACAGGCTACACCTCATTACACACCGGGAATTTGAGTTCTGGTGATCACTAATCTGGGCAGGATGGTCACGCTCACTGGTGAATACCCATTGAAGTGAGACTTGCACAAGAGGAAGAACCTATTCAGCCACACTGCATGATAATGGACAGGCCTTGAATGCACCCCTTGACTACCTGGACCACCTACGTGCGCACGCTCGTTCATTGCAAGGGAAGTGTAGAGGACATCGCAAGGGAAGTGTAGAGGACATTGCAAGGGTGGGCATGTTGGGCAGTCAAGGCATTTCTGTAGCCAGCGAGTATGCATGAGGCAGAGGTGAGAGTGATAGTTGGGTGTGAAGAGCAAACAGGGCATGCATGCAATGTGTCGCATACTTGGGATGCCACATGCACATTGTAGCGCAGACACCTGAGGAGTGACACTATGCACCTCGCCCCCTCCCCTTCAAACACATTACAAGCACTCATTGCACATGCACACACACACACACACATGTGTGTATGTACAGTACAGTCCAGTACAACACACAGTACAAATCTACGTACAGTACGTACGTACATATGCATCTACGTACTGTACATAAGAAGGCAAGTAGTGCTACCAGCTAAATGCATGGTGGTGGGCTGTTCGTTCCCAGACACCAAAGTGTCTGAATTCCTACCAGTGTTTTGTTGGTACACACGGCCCCAGCCCCCATAGTTTCAGGTCCAGTAGGACACACAGAGAATGACTGGCACGTGTAGCTGGCCCTCGTGACCATAGAAGGCTGCAATTAGTACGACTTGTGGGCAATGAAGCCAGGAGCACACACTTTCACTCTAGTAGACTTTACAAGTATGAAGCACCGCCAAGTACAGAATATGCAATCAATGTTGAGGCATATGCAATATAAGAGGCACCAGTATAGTGGTAAGGGATAACTCAGAGACTGCTGAACACATTGTGCATAATGTATAACAATAGATAAATGCTAAGAAACACAGCAATTGACTCTGAGCTAATGAGGTGATATTTGCTGAGCTAATCACCGGTAATCTTACCCCAAACCAGACGGCTGCACTAGAACAGTGCAAAGGAGCCCGAGGGGTGGTCACTTAGTCTTTCTGACTAGGAACCAGTGATTGCCTCCCAGTCATTCCAAACAAAAGATGAAAGAGCCACAGACAGCTGTTTCGTCTTTATTGGGGCTCATCAGTGCGGTGAACAAGGATGAAACAGCTGCTGTGGTTCTTCCATCCTTGTTGGGGATGACTGGGGAGGTGATCACTGGTTCCCGGTCAATAGGACGGAGTGACCATCCCCAGGCTGCTCAGCACTGTTCCAGTGCAGCAGTCTGGTTTAGGGTAAGATTACCAGTTATTGACTCAGCAAGTATCACCTCACCATGTGATACGGTCCAACTCCCCTTAAAACGGCAATAGTTGCCATTCGTGCAGGATTAATAACTTACAGCAATTCACTACAACATACTGTAATTCCATGTGTGACTCACACTTCTGACAACCATATGTATGTACCTGTTCTTATACCACCTTTATGTACTAGTTATCACATGGCCATGAGGGCGCTGGCTAATTTATCCACATGAGGACGCAAAACGCCCGAGGGTGATAAATTAGCTAAGCACCTGAGGGGCCATGTGATAGCTGGCTTGTTGCAGTTCGAACTCCTTCTCTGTCGAATCATTTCCGAACTAACGAGACCTACGTTTCTATGGATATCAGCGAATGCTTTTCTCTTTGCAAAGAACAGGCGAAATGTGAAAGCGTGCGGCATCAAAAGTGACCTCTCTGCGAACAATGATGTTTTCCAGACAGGGTATGAGCCGAAAACTTATCTTCGCAGAACAGACTGGGCATTGAAAGTCCATCTTGCCTAGTCTCGCGTAGCCAGACCGCTTGCGCCTGGCGAAAGCCGTCTGGATATGCTTGAATACTAGTGTATCTAGAGACTAGTGTATCTTGCCTAGGAGGCAGAAAGAAACGCAGCACCAGAGGAAAGGAAGGGTTTCGAAAAAAATGGTTTTCTAATACTGAACAATTTCTTCAGTTTTAGTACACTGTGTAACGTATGACATGAGATTCGTCCATTAAAAGTCAAGCAATTGTATGAATGGCCACACATATTACGATCACTTGGGCATTTTACAGTAGCTACAGTAGCTTGAAACTTCTTACCTATAAAGCATGGCATGCTCCTCTTCCCTTGTGCAGGTGTGTCAGATCATGCAGAGTGGCACTGCGGTGGGTGCCAGACACAAGGACCATGCCGTCACAGGGTCGGTGGACAAGGGCCTCAGTAATGCTCTCACACTCTACTTCTTTGGGCTAGACAGGAGTGGGAAACTGACAGTGGAACAATTTGAGCAGTTCCGTGATGACCTCACTGAAGCGTGTCTGTGGATAGAAGTGGGTGGGCTTGCATGTGTTTGTGATGTATGGTGGCGCATAGCTTTGAGTAGCTTTTGATTTAAGATAATGTGTAAGACGCATACATGCATATACAGTTCATGGAAACGGGTTCACACACATGCTCATACACAGAACACGTGTACCTGTGAGAAAGCAGTGAAAGGTATTTAGCTTTTCAATGTAGGTATGCTTG
>CATKZD010000117.1:0-18459 GCA_949841015.1 Aplysina aerophoba
GTAGTACTAGCACTCTGTGATTCTGCCCTAGATGTGTGTGTGTGAGCGAGAAAGACGCGAAGTTGATACTGGACTGTGTGTTGGGGAAGGACGTCTTGGTTGCCAAGGAGGGAGCTGTTGAGCAAAGCAGTGGCCCACTACCAGGGCCCTCAGGTGATGGGCGGGGCTGCACCCTCCTCACCTTGCTGAAACAGGAGCAAGAGTTGTGGAGCATTGTGACCTTCTGTGCACGGGTGGATGATATACTAGGTGAGTACAACCCTCCTGCATGTGTGTGTGTGTGTGTGTGTGTGTGTGTGTGTGTGTGTTTGTTTGTGTGTGTGTGTGTGTGTGTGTGTGTGTGTGTGTGTGTGTGTGTGTGTGTGTGTGTGTGTGTGTGTGTGTGTGTGTGTGTGTGTGTGTGTGTGTGTGTGTGTGTGTGCTTGTGTGACTGTGTGTGTTTGTGTGTGGTTGTGCGTGTGTGTGTGTGTGTGTGTTTGTGTATGTGTGTGTCCGTGTGTGTGTGTGTGTCCGTGTGTGTGTACACTCTGCGTATGAGTGTGCAACGGTGTGTGTGAGTGAGTGTGTGTGTGTGTGTGTGTGTGTGTGTGTAACTGTGTGTGTGCTTGTGTGACTGTGTGTGTATGTGTGTGTGTGTATGTTTAAATGTGTGTGTGTCCGTGTATGTGTGTCCGTGTGTGTGTGTCCGTGTGTGTGTGCACTCTGCGTATGAGTGTGCAACGGTGTGTGTGAGTGTGTGTGTGTGTGTGTGTGTGTGTGTGTGTGTGTGTGTGTGTGTGTGTGTGTGTGTGTGTGTGTGTGTGTGTGTGTGTGTGTGTGTGTGTGTAACTGTGTGTGTGTGTGTGTGTGTGTGTGTAACTGTGTGTGTGCGTGTGTATGTATGTGTAACTGTGTGTGTGCGTGTGTATGTGTGTGTCTGTGTGTGTGTCCGTCCATGTGTGTGTGCACTCTGCGTAAGAGTGTGCAACGGTGTGTGTGAGTGAGTGAGTGAGTGTGTGTGAGTGAGTGAGTGTGTGTGTGTGTGTGTTTGTGTGTGTTTGTGTGTGTTTGTGTGTGTGTGTTTGTGTGTATGTGTCTGTGTATGTGTGTGTGTTTATGTGTGTGCCTGTGTCCGTGTGTGTGTGTACATGTGTAACTGTGTGTGTGCATCTGTATGTGTGTGCTTGTGCAGGCCTGTTTGTGTCACTGCGTGTGTGTCCATGTGTGTGTGTCTGTGTGTGTGCCCGCTCTGCGTATGAGTGTGTAACGGTGTGTGTGAGCATGTGTGTGTGTGTGTGTGTGTGTGTGTGTGTGTGTGTGTGTGTGTGTGTGTGTGTGTGTGTGTGTGTGTGTGTGTGTGTGTGTGTGTGTGTGTGTGTGTGTGTGTGTGTGTGTGTGTGTGTGTGTGTGTGTGTGTGTGTGTGTGTAACTGTGTGTGTGCATGTGTACGTTTGTGCCCGTGTGTGTGTGCACTCTGCGCATGAGTGTGTAACGGTGTGTGTGTGTGAGTGAGTGTGGGTGGGTGGGTGGGACGAATGTTCGAATATACGGTATATTCGAATGTTAGCCTAATATTCGAATGTATTCTCAAGCTTCGAATATTCGTTATGCATATTATATACTTACTTTTTTATAATTATTATAAATTAACCAGTAGAAGCGTTGAAAAGCTTGCCACGAACCATTCCACTAGCGCTAGCCGTTCCTTTAGTAGAACGGTTCGCGGCAAGCTTATCAGCGCTTTTTCGACTACAACTAGAAGATTCTACGCGTCCTGTGTTGATAGGGGTCGAATATGACAAAGGGGATGGCTAGAATACACTGTAGTAAACGCGAGGCGTTCTTACAGACTCGTAAACTGTTCGACACTCGAACGCTCGCACGTACCTGCAGCTGCGCAGTGTGTAATGGCTGCGGAGAGCACGGCAGCGGACTACATTTACGTAGACCCTTTTGAAGCGAACTCAATGTTTACACAAGGTGACATCAAAGGAACGCGCTAGACGATCAGCTGACTCAGCAACCGCAATGTTTATATAAGACAAGCCAATACCGGAAGTCGTCCAGTACCGAATATTCCAATATTCGTGGCATTTGGAACGAATATTCGAAGCCAAATATTTCAGTATTCGTCCCATCCCTATTTAAACTGTGTTTGTGCCTGTGTCCGTGTGTGTGTGTTTGTGTACATGTGTACCTGTGTGTGTGCGTGTGTGTATGTGTGTGCTTGTGCAGGCCTGTGTGGTGTACGCATAATGTCTGTTCTTCCTTTCAGCATCCTTGATGAAAATCCCCTTCATACCAACCCAAGAAAAGCCTCTGGATGACTTTCTTACCAAGCTCCACAGCCGAAGGCAAGTCCCATTGAATGGTCCAAGTGCCTGTGCATGTGTGTGTGTGTGTGTGTGTGTGTGTGTGTGTGTGTGTGTGTGTGTGTGTGTGTGTGTGTGTGTGTGCGTGTGTGTGCGTGCCTGTGTGTGTGTGTGTAATTGTGTGTGCGCACACACAAGGGAAGGAGCAACGGCTGTCATGTGTGGCAGTTGTTGCCGTACCCTGCTGCCACTGTTATTTGCCCTCCTGATCCCTGATGCAGCCGCAGCTCGGCCCGCATGCCGTGTTCTTGCAGCTCCCGGCGGCAAGAGGTGGCTTTCAAGAAGACACGGTACCCAGATGTGTTCATGCGAGAAGAGCTATGAAGACCAGTTTAAACTGAAAGTCGCGTGCTGGTAAGTTTGTGTGAGTAACGCGTGCTCAGGCGTGGTTGTGTATGCGTCTTGGAGTGGTGGTGTCATGACATGGTCGGTGCAGGGAGAGTAGCTGCTGCTGTGTCAGGATGGCTCAGAGCAGGGCTCCCCGTCACAGACTTAGACAACCCAGCCAACAAATTATAGCGCCACCTGCCTGCACGCCAGGTACTCCATCCCCGTTTACAAACTCCCCACTGGAGCCTCCTCCCCCCACTCACAGAGGCACACCGAGCCGGTTCGCACACACCCAGTGAGTGGGCTACCCCTTCACCTACTGGACAGAGCCCCTCTTTCCGGGACCATCGGGATTTGCTGACCTTTCAACCCCCGGTGTGTGTGTGTGTGTGTGTGTGTGTGTGTGTGTGTGTGTGTGTGTGTGTGTGTGTGTGTGTGTGTGTGTGTGTGTGTGTGTGTGTCCGTGTGCATGTGTGCATGTGGTGTGTGTTCGCATAAGAAGGTGTGGCTCTGCTGTATGTGTCTTGGCTCGCGCTGTATAGTATGCTGCGAGTCTCCAGTACAAGACTTATACATTACTTTCTGTTGTACTACGCCTGCGAACTCGCTATTCTCTGTTGTGCACCGTCGACCATCGCGAAACCGGAAGAACGTGTGCAAGGTGTGGGTAGACTAATTACTCCGCCTTACTTTTCGCAATATAGACCGGTCTACGATTACGCAACAAGGTCCTAAGATTTCTTAAGCAGTCATGGGCCGGCAGCCAGCTACTACACGGCCAAAAACGCAACATCGTAACGGGTCCGAAAACAACTCGTAACAGCTCCGTTTAAGGAAGGCTGATAACTATGGGGCGCCATCAGTAACTAAATTAGTAACAAAGTGTGTAGCATGATTGTGATTTAGATATCCCTGGCATTTAGCTTATATCCCTGGTATATAGCTTATATGCCTGGCATTTAGCTTATATCCCTGGCATTTAGATTATATCCCTGGTATTAAGGTCCTATAGGGATATATGCTAAATGCCAGGGATATATGCTAAATGCCAGGGATATAATCTAAATGCCAGGGATATATGCTAAATGCCAGGGATATAAGCTATATACCAGGGATGTCTAAATCACAATCATGCTACACACTTTGTTTCTAATTTAGTTACTGATGGCGCCCCATAGGTTTGGGGTAATAGTACCTGTGATTAGTGATTCAAGTATCCCCTCCGAGTGTGATACTCGCCAATCCTCTCCTCAATTAAGCGTCAGTCCTGATGACTGTAGCCTCCCTATCTGCCCTTGTTGAAACCACAAGTCTTGTACTAGTGGTGGATACATAGGCAGCCAGTCATCCCAACACATCCATCAGTACGCCACACTGATGAGCCCCAATCAGGGCGAAACAGCTGTCTGTGGCTCTACCATCTTTTGTTTGGGATGACTGGGGAGGCGATCACTGGTTCCCAGTCAATAGGGAGGAGTTACCGCCCCCCAGCTTGCCTAAACACTGTTTCAGTGTGGCAGGCTGGTTTGGGGTAATAGTACCTGTGATTAGTGATTCATATATGCATGTGTGTTACCGCTCAGCTGTACTTCTACTCCCTGGCTCCTCTCCAGACAGATCCCGCTTCTGATGAAGAAGGATAAGATATTTGACTTCCTCTGTGAGCACAGTGTGCCCATCTCACGCACCACCTGGTTCATTAAGGTGAGAGGTGGATGGTCTACACTGGTTCTGTGGGAGGGGTGGGTGGGTGGACTCTGCTGTACAGGTGAGCGGTGGACTCTGCTGTACAGGTGAGCGGTGGACTCTGCTGTACAGGTGAGCGGTGGACTCTGCTGTACAGGTGAGCGGTGGACTCTGCTGTACAGGTGAGCGGTGGACTCTGCTGTACAGGTGAGCGGTGGACTCTGCTGTACAGGTGAGCGGTGGACTCTACTGTACAGGTGAAGACGAGGGTATTGCAGAAAGTGAAACCACAGCGCTGACTGTGGTCATGCAGGAGAGCAAAAGAGCCCCAAGCAAGTGGAACCAGTGGCCCAAGCAAGTGGAACCAGTGGCCCAAGCAAGTGGAACCAGTGGCCCAAGCAAGAAACCAGCGGCCCAAGCAAGAAACCAGTGGCCCAAGCAAGAATCCAGCGGCCCAAGCAAGAAAACAGCGGCCCAAGAAAGAAAACAGTGGCCCAAGCAAGAAAACAGTGGCCCAAGCAAGAAACCAGTGGCCCAAGCAAGAAAACAGTGGCCCAAGCAAGAAAACAGCGGCCCAAGCAAGAAACCAGTGGCCCAAGCAAGAAACCAGCGGCCCAAGCAAGAAACCAGTGGCCCAAGCAAGAAACCAGTGGCCCCAGCAAGAAAACAGCGGCCCAAGCAAGAAACCAGCGGCCCAAGCAAGAAACCAGTGGCCCAAGCAAGAAACCAGTGGCTATGTAAAGAGTGTTAGCTACAACTTCCATCTACCTGTGATGTGATATATAGTGTCTGTAGTCAGTCTTTAAATTGTTCTCTAATCCTAGCTATACTGCCCTCCACTGTTTGTTCTACTACAGTAGCTACAATGCTTACAATAGCTACACCAACTTCCAAATTAGTTCCGGGGGTCCGAATATTTCAAAATATTTGTTCTGGGGGAACCACTTAGGTCAAATTTTCATGACGGGTCATCTTAAATGAAAGCAGGCGCCATTTTACACGGCCGCCATTTGTGTTTGCGCCGCAAGTGCGCATGTCTTCAACTACTGACCTATGGATCTACTCAAGTTGGAACTAAGTAGAAAACGAGCAGCTCTGAAAGAGAAAGGGTTGGGGAAGGTGTGTGTTGTAAGCGTGTATCTGTGGTTAATCTGACGCTGTGTTCGTGTTACAACGCTCAAGGCTTGCGCCCGGTGCCGTGTGACAGGGCGGACGGAAATATGCAAGGCGGTCTGAAGTAGAAGCGATTGAGGGAAATAGTGGAGTTTCGGACAGAGTCTGCGATGAGAAAGACTCGGTAGGCGTTGGCTGTGACGTGTCGTGCTCGCCGCACACTTGTCTCACTGGCTGTTCTGTCGTAGTCCTCAGAGCCTGCTCCCCTTTCCTCACCCACCACGTTGTCTGACGTGTCAGACCACGCCCTCTTCAAGCTGCCTCAGTCAGAGGTGGCCAGGCGTTTGAGGGAGCAAGGGCAGCCGGTCCGCCTGTTCGGTGAGACAGACCGCGAGGTATGCCTGCGCTTGCGCCAGCTGGAACTTCTGCAAGAAACGGACAGTGGGAAGGTGTGCTGGGTGGAAGTGGTGTGCTAAGGGAGGGTGTGTTGCAGAGCCAGGAGTAGTGGGCTGGGTGGAACAGATGGAATAAGTTGTGTGTGGATTGCCCAACACTGCTCAGGGGTTGCGCAATGACTTTCAGGACGCCATGGAGAAGATAGACCAGGAGTACCTAGATGATCTAGCTAAGGTGTGTTTACTGTTGACCCAATGTGTGAGTGGTGTGCACCTTGGTAGGCTTCGTGCACTGCTCGATGCAGGAAGGCAGTGGCAGGGCAGAGGCAATGGACCATGATGACGGCACGACTTACGACCAGCTGCAGGTGAGTGTGCATAAAGGGCATAGCACATGGAGGTGTGTCGTGCACGGTGTGGAGGTGTGTCGTGCACGGTGTGGAGGTGTGTCGTGCACGGTGTGGAGGTGTGTCGTGCACGGTGTGGAGGTGTGTCGTGCACGGTGTGGTGTGGACCGTGTGCTGTTATCTGGAAGAGAGGTGTTGTGTGCCACGTTCACTTCTCCAGGCGCTGGCGGCGGGGCTGGATAACGACAGTAGTGCAGACACTCAGGCTGAGCTGGTCCTCAAGACCCTTCAGTTCCTGCTCCGGCAGTGGGCACAGGAGCTCAACAGCCAACCAGACACTGTCAAACGAGCATACCAGGGCAAGATAGCCACAGCCACTCACCGCCAGACAGAGACTTACCTCAAGCCACTCTTTAAGCAGCTGAAGCGAAAGGTGTGACAACCATTTGCATTCAGTTCAAGAAACGCTCCTGTCTTACTTACGTATCTCCGTCCTCCCCTCTCGCCGCAACTCAGAGTGTGCCACCGGAAATAGCTCTCTTCTTGTCTCGAATATGCCAGTGTCTGTTGGACAGAGATTATGTCAAAGTAGGTGGCTGAGTGTTCTGTGTGAACAGACGGGTGTTTGCTATGTGGCTGTCGAGGTCATGTTTGTTTAATTGCACATCGGTGGTGGACTGGTCACCTTGTCTGATCTGACGAGTCACCGTCAGTGCTGTGACAGTTTGGTCTGCTGTGCTGCCCTGTATAGGCCAATGATGTTTACCTTGAGATGGCCATAGGCAATGCGCCCTGGCCCATTGGGGTGACAATGGTTGGAATACACGCAAGAACTGGCCGGGAAAAGATATTTGCCCAAAATGTTGCTCGTATCCTTGACAACAAGAGACCATGCATGTCACTTGTGTGTTTTGTGTTTCAATTTGAAATGGAAAGTTAAGCACCCCTAAACAACCCAAGATGTGTTGAATGACGAGACTCAGCGCAAGTACATTCAGGTTTGGCTGGCCGGGACAGGGTGCTCGCTGTGTATGCATGCACAACTGCCGCATTTGCTCACAACTCTGACTCCGCCCTATTCCGCGCCCACCTCTTAGGCTGTGAAGAGGCTGATGACCGCCTGTCAGAAGCAGTACCCCACTGACCCGTCCAGAAGTGTAGAGTACCAGAAGCCATAACTGTAATCATATTCATGACTCGTACATTTGTGCAATATGGCGGGTGAGGAAAAGAGTCTTCCTTTGTCTCCTGGTGGGGGCGCAGGCGGGGAGCTGCCGAGAAGCTTGTCGTCGGCGCAGGGAGAGATCAGAGAGCTCCAGGCACAAGTGAGTTCACTGGCGGACACGATTGCGGAGCAGAAGGATACCATTGCGAGTTTGAAATCTGAGAACGACCGACTGAGAAGAGCCCTGGCACCACCTGATAGCCCGGCTAGGGAGAAGCCGGGGACTGCACTGCCGCCGTCTTCGCCCTCGCCAGCTGTCGACAACCAAGATAGCGAGTGAGTTACGTGCGTAATTGTGTGGGGGTGTGGCGGACGTTCTGGAGAGGCGGTCAAGCGCCACCCTATGCGGCGTGCCCTCTCATGCAGGGAGACGGATGGGCAGTCGTCCGGGGCGGGGAGAAGGGTGTTTCTGTCCACCAGTGAGGAGACCTCCCCAAGGCAGAGGAGAGTGATGACGGCTGAAGACGCTGTCAGGAAGGCCCGGGACGACTCGGCCTTCCGCTCGCGCGCCACCACCGTTTCCACTGAGATGGTCTTCTCCGAACGCTCCAAGCGCTCCTCCAAGAACCGCGACCAACTGCAGCTGCCTCCGTTGGTGTTTACATTGCCGCGCAAGAAGTCATCCGCCAAGACAAGCCCTGCTGCCTACCCCATTGGCAGCGACATGGAGGAGAAGCTGATGGGCAAGATCAAGGGCGAGATAGGCCGGCAGTATGGCGGGCTGAGCCGTGCCACTGCAGCAGCCATCACCATCCAGCGCTGGTACCGTGCTGTGCACATGCGGCGGCACTACCGGATGCTGCACAAGCTGGCCACCCGGCAACCCACCAAGCTGCGGCAGCGGACCCAGTCCATGCGACAAAGCCGGCGCCACCGCCGGGGGGAGGGGCGCAAACCCGGCATGCGCAAGCAGGTGAGCATTCTGGATGACTTCCCCGACCTGAAGGAGGTTGCAGAGCGTGTTGCCACGCCCCGCACTGCAAGGAGGCGGGGCGCTAAGAACTCTCTGACTCTAGTGACTGAAGAGCAGCGCATGGACTTCTCTCAGGGTCAGTCACCTGCACGGACCAGTGTGCGTAAGTTGCAAGTGACACCGAACAGTACACTGGCGGTCCCAGCCGGGAGGGTCGTCAGCTCAGGCAGTGGCTCCATGGAGGACAGCCTGAGTATCTTGTCTCAGCTACAGCCAGGAGCCATATCAGAGTTTGAGGTGTTCGAGGGTGGCTCCTCCGATCGTTCCCGGCGGGAAAGTGCCACCACTATGCGCCGCAAGATGAACATTGGCATCAATTACTTCAACAGGTCAGCCGATCACTCGCATTTTCGCATGTTGTGGGTGGTGTGTTATTTGTTGCATATTCGATGCATACAGGAAGCCGTGGAAAGGTCTGGTGTACCTGGTGCAGCGGAGTCTTCTGGAGGACTCGCCAGCACACGTTGCCAACTTCTTGCTCAGCCGCATGGACCTGAGCAAGCAGCGGATCGGAGAGTTCCTCAGCTACATCCACAAGGACTTCAACATGGCTGTCCTTGAGTGAGTGACACTGTGTTTGCATGCAGCGTGCATGTTTGCTTAAGGGCTGTGTGTTTGTCACCAGGTGTGTGTACGTGTGTGTCACCAAGTGTGTGTCCATGTGTCACCAGGTGTGTGTCCATGTGTCACCAGGTGTGTGTCCATGTGTCACCAAGTGTGTGTCCATGTGTCACCAAATGTGTGTCCACTACACGTTCACAGTGAAATGGTTAACGCAATGAACTTTCAGGGAAAGACAGTTGATGAAGCACTGAGGCTGTTTCAGACCCACTTCCAGATTTCAGTAAGTGCATTTGGAGTTGATTCCAGTGGCATGAACTGCCTTGCACTGTCGCCTCTGTTTACTCGATGTAGGGAGAAGCTCAGAAGATTGAAAGGATTGTGGAGGTGTGCATGTGTATTGTGTAGGGCAGCTGAGCATGTGTATTGTGTAGGGCAGCTGAGCATGTGTATTGTGTAGGGCAGCTGAGCTTGCTGATTGAGATGGGTTGTCTCTTCCTTCAGGCATTTGCCAGTAAGTACTACGACGCCAACTTGGACGTGGATGTCTTTGCCAACTCCGACACAGTGTTCATACTCTCCTATGCCATCATGATGCTCAACACGGACCTCCACAACCCTTGTGTGAAGAAGCACCTCACAAGGCCAGAGTGGATCACCATGAACAGAGGTGAGCTGCCCGGACCTGGTGGGGTGACCTGCTGAGTACCCTCCCTTGTCTTCTTGCAGGCATCAATGACGGAGCTGACCTCCCAGCAGAGTTCCTAGTGGGGATCTATGAGCGCATACAAAAGGTTGTTAGCCGTTAATAAGTGTGAGGAGTGCCTCCATGCACCGCAATCCTGTTCCCCACAGAATGCCTTCATGACTGCTCGAGACCACACCCACGACATTGACTCCCTTGAAAAGAGCATTGCTGGTTGCCCTGTGAGTCCTCCCCCTCCCCTCCCCCTCCCCCTCATCTCCCCCTCCCCCTCATCTCCCCCTCCCCTCCCCTCCCATTCCCTCCCTCTTATATGCCGCATGTCTGTACCCATTGCAGTCGATTGTCCTGCCGTATCGCCAGTTGCTGTTCAAGTGTAAAGTGAATGAGGTGGAGGAGGACCGCCTGAAGAGCCACCTGCGCTTCATCTTTGTCTTCAACGACGTGCTCCTAGTGACCAAGCCCCGGCGTCAGGACTACCAGTTTCGCTCACTCATCCCTCTCCTTGGTGCCCTAGTTCTCAAGTTTGAGACTAGTGGTGAGCCCCATCTACCTCAAGCTGTCAGTGAGGTTGAGAGTACTGTCTGTCTGTCTCCCTGTCTGTTTTCCCAGGGCACCGTTATTGTGTGGATGTACACTGTTCCGTCAACAGTCGGCCCCTCTTCATGTGCAGCTGTGACAGCGAGCAAACCCAGACTAAGCTAGTCAAGCACCTCCAGGACGCTGTGGCAGAGGTGGGTGGGAGGGGCAGAGTGGAGAGGGCAGTGGTGTAGAGTCGTGCACACATTCACTGAACATCTTGTATGGAAGAGACTGGCCTCTGGTCTTGCTCTCCCTGTGTGAGCAGGTGGAAGAGATAGAGCGGGAGAGAATAGCAGCCAGGGAGTCTGGGGGCATGGCTGGTGGTGGGCGGTACTCCCCTGGCAACCTCAGTGCCATGGAAGCCCCTGAGTTCTCAACAAAGTCAGCTAAGGAATTCCAAAGTGGTGCGTTCACAAGGAGAGGCTGGGAGTGTTGCAGCTATCGAGTGCTGCTACTGCTTCTTTGCAGGCAAAATGATGCGGTCGGGCAGTGTTCCAGATGACATCTTCACTTCTGTGGATGCCTCCATTGTGCATGACATGGTGGGTCTGTCAGTGTACATGGTTGGTGTGTCACTGCACGAGGTGGGTGTGGCAGTGCACGAGGTGGGTGTGGCGGTGCACGAGGTGGGTGTGGCAGTGCACGAGGTGGGTGTGGCAGTGCACGAGGTGGGTCTGGCAGTGTACATGGTTGGTGTGGCAGTGCACGAGGTGGGTGTGGCAGTGCACGAGGTGGGTGTGGCAGTGCACGAGGTGGGTGTGGCAGTGCACGAGGTGGGTGTGGCAGTGCACGAGGTGGGTGTGGCAGTGTACATGGTTGGTGTGGCAGTGCACGAGGTGGGTGTGGCAGTGTACATGGTTGGTGTGGCAGTGCACGAGGTGGGTGTGGCAGTGCACGAGGTGGGTGTGGCAGTGTACATGGTTGGTGTGGCAGTGCACGAGGTGGGTGTGGCAGTGCACGAGGTGGGTGTGGCAGTGCACCTGTTATGTGGCTGTCTCAGGTGAGGCCAGTTCTGTTCACCTGCTAGCTAGCAGAGCGGACTAGCATGCAACGTGGTCTGGGTAGTCAAGAACTACTGTTCACATGTGGTATGCTTGTGCACACAATCTCTCTCTGCAGCTGAGTGATGAAGATGGCATCGTGATGGCTGCGCCTCCCCCACGGCAGGATACCCCGCCCCCCTCCCCTTCCCCAGAGCCACCCAGGAGCAATGGCACGGCACACCCACTAACGCCGCCCCGAGAGGGGGTCAGTTCTGCGTGTTCTTCCCCAGTCCATCACCTGACAGAATCTTTGGATGACAAACGAGCCAAGTCACTGCCGCGAGTGGATCCACTGCTGTCCCCTGTGAAGCCAGGTCGCAGTCAGTCAGGGGCATCCCAGTCCAAACTCAGCAAGTGGTTTCGCAGAAGGAAGGCAGACAAGACCCTCTCGTCACCCCAAGGACAATGACAATGCACACAAACACAAAACACGGGTTTGATTTTACAGCACTTTACTCTTTACACATACACACCCCGCATGTGCATACTTCTATTGTAGTGCTTTATATATATAAATATGCTCTGTAACACATTTTGTATGCGTGGCAAGACATTTTGGCTGAACATGCACTTTTTGCATACTGAATTCAAAACGTTATTTTTGTGTGAAAGCATCAATGATGAAAGTGAACTGTAGCAGAGTTGTCTTGAGTACATCACGAACTTCTCTTGAGTCACATGACACACACATGACCAGCGTCGGATACAGCTTGCATACCTGAGCCCACACCTCTGGCACTGCACGAGGGGAAAGGCGTCAGGTCTCATGTGAATCACGCTACACACGCACACCACATGCACGCTACACACACCACATGCAAGCTACACACACCACATGCACGCTACACACCCCACATGCAAGCTACACACCCCACATGCAAGCTACACACCCCACATGCAAGCTACACACACCACATGCAAGCTACACACCCCACATGCAAGCTACACACCCCACATGCACGCTACACACCCCACATGCAAGCTACACACCCCACATGCAAGCTACACACACCACATGCAAGCTACACACACCACATGCAAGCTACACACCCCACATGCACGCTACGCACACCACATGCAAGCTACACACCCCACATGCACGCTACGCACACCACATGCACGCTACACACACCACATGCAAGCTACGCACACCACATGCAAGCTACACACCCCACATGCACGCTACGCACACCACATGCATGCTACACACCCCACATGCACGCTACGCACACCACATGCATGCTACACACACCACATGCATGCTACACACCCCACATGCACGCTACACACACCACATGCATGCTACACACCCCACATGCACGCTACGCACACCACATGCATGCTACACACACCACATGCATGCTACACACCCCACATGCACGCTACACACACCACATGCACGCTACGCACACCACATGCACGCTACACACCCCACATGCATGCTACGCACACCACATGCACGCTGCGCACACCACATGCATGCATGGGCCGCCCACCTCTGTCCTGGCGCTCCTGGAGGGTGGCCATGAGGGAGACAACAGAGTGCAGTGTGGTGAGCACGTCCGTCAGCCTTGCCCGAGGGAGAGGCACACCCCCGCTGACAGACTCCTCTTGAGAGAACACCTCCAGAGACTCCCGGCACCGGTCCACCCAATGGCCAAGGACAGAAGCAGAGCTGCTGGTGCCTGTGACAGACAGGGAGGAGAGCGGAGGGGAGAGAACAGGAAAGGAGGGGGGGTGGGGTGAAGCAGCAGGTGTGGCAGAAGTGAGAAGGCCTGGACACACCTCCGCTGCGTGTTGTGGCCACCAAAAGTTGTAGGAGAGCGTCAAAGCAGTTTCGAGAGAAGCTTTCTCGAAACCAGTCTTGGTCAGGTCCGCCTGCATACAGTGTGTGTTGTTAAGTGGCATCACCGCAATACAAGCAAACAAACTTACTCTTCAACGGGTCCTTGACGATATGAGTAGAACCCTTTGATAGTATCTCAGACAGTTCTTGGACCACACCCCTGGGCTCCTCCTTTGCCACCGCGGGCACAAGATGGCTTCGAATGGCCTGCACCAACTGACAAAGACAGGATATCTCAGCCTTGCTGCCCCACCGCTGCCTCATCAATTGACTTACCTCAACATCCATCCTCTCCTCCTCCAAAGCAGAAGTGCGAGAGTCACTCTCGCTGGCTATGAGGTAGTCATGCAACGTGCTCATCAACTGTTGCCACGCCCCCTCAGCCATGCCCGGGGACTGCTGCCCCGCCCACCTAATGAGTCCCACCAGGACATTGTGGCAGTCCTTCCACACGGCCACCTCATGGATCCAGCGGCGCTCGCACAGCATCGGCTGCAGGACCTGTGGACACACCAGACACATTGCACACCCGCCTCACACACAGTTAAGCCACAAAAACCTACCTTCAAAAAATTCATGAGGGCTTGACTGCTGGTCACATGACAGTCACATGACTCCAACAAGTGTACAGCATGGACAAGAGCTGACTGCACAAAAGGCCCAAACTGATAACACGAGCTCACGTCAACCCTTGCATCTGTGGCCAACTGAATGAGTTCTAGCAGTGTTTCCATGATGACACCTCTGACCTCCTTCTGGCTGGACACAGGAAAGCCCTCCCGCACCTGCTCCAAAGTCGGTGGCCTGTGCAGGGTTCGCTCCACGCTGTCCACGTGTGCCAGCCGGCGGGAGGTGGCCGTGTCGCAGTACAGCGAGCCCAGGCACAGCAGACAGAGATGCTGCAGGGCAGAGAGGGCGCCACTGGAGGGGGAGGGGCACAGAAAGGGGGAGGCGTCCTTGGGCACCGTTGCAACCAGGGCTGCCACTAGCGCTCTTCGCAGCTCCTCCACGTGTGACCTCTTCCAGTTGCCGTGTAGCCGAGCGCTGAGCGGCAGGAACACCAGGAGGTACTCCACCAGGACATTTTGTGGAGTGTAGTTGCCAGCACTACCGCCCGACAGGCCAGTGGGTGTAGCTAGATCACGCCACACCTCCCACAGTCTGGCCCAGACAGCTGGGTCCTCTGTACCTCCCTCCTCCAGGTGCACCATCAGGAGGTCTCTCACGCTCTTAAGCACTGCCAGCAGGACCTGCAGGAGGGGTGGGGCAGGTGCATGAATGGGTGGGGGAGGGAGGCAGTGTGCGCTGGCCACGCCCACCTCTTCATAGGGGCTTTGTGCGTACGTAGCAAGTACACTACAGTACTTGGACCACATGCGGCCAAACGCCTCCAAAGAGCTCAGCAGGCGCCACCTCGATTGGAAAAGGCGGCTAACACCGCTCAGTGTCAACACCTGAGGAAGGAGAGGGAGCGGTGGATAACGGTTAGGGGGTGTGCGCACATCCTTTCCCTTCAAGGCCTCACCTGAGACTCCGCCCACTGCTTCTGAGCAGTGTTGCGTGTGTGATGAATGAGGAAGGAGGCATGCAGGTCCAGTGTGGAGGCCGACTGAGTCCGCTCTTGGACCAGCTCCAGCAGAGGGAACAGCACCTGTGAGAGGGACCAGGGGAGGAGGGGACCAGGGGAGGAGGGGACCAGGGGAGGAGGGGTCCAGGGGAGGAGGGATCAAGGGGAGGAGGGGACCAGGGGAGGAGGGGACCAGGGGAGGAGGGGACCAGGGGAGGAGGGGACCAGGGGAGGAGGGGACCAGGGGAGGAGGGGACCAGGGGAGGAGGGGACCAGGGGAGGAGGGGACCAGGGGAGGAGGGGACCAGGGGAGGAGGGGACCAGGGGAGGAGGGGACCAGGGGAGGAGGGATCAAGGGGAGGAAGGGTCAAGGGGAGGAGGGATCAAGGGGAGGAGGGGACCAGGGGAGGAGGGGTCCAGGGGAGGAGGGGTCAAGGGGAGGAGGGGTCAAGGGGAGGAGGGATCAAGGGGAGGAGGGGACCAGGGGAGGAGGGGTCAAGGGGAGGAGGGGTCAAGGGGAGGAGGGGTTAGGGAGGGTGGATTAGAAAGGTCGTTAGTATGGTGTACATAGTTCGGTCTCCTGCACTCACCATCCACAGCACCACTCCCCACGACCGGTCCTCCAGGAGGGTCCCGTGAGCCGTGACAGTGGAGAAGAGTGTCTGTGAGGCGCTCTTCCTGACAGCTGCCCTGGGGTCGGCACAGAGGTCACTGAGACTGGCAAACAGCAGCAGCCAGAGACGATTTGCAAGCTGAGGGGTGGGGCTTTGAAAGGACTTGAGAAAGGGGGTGAGGATGGGGGGAACTGCCACATTTGGTATGTTTGCAACAATATCGCTTGGTAGTGAAGGCGTCTTGCTGCCTGGTTTGTGCCCAGCTGCTGCTGGCTCCGCCCCCTGGCTGTGAAAGAGGTGGTCTGCCACAGACCAGAGGAGCCCCACTGCTGTCAAACTGATGTTGATGTCCACCTGTTGCAGCGCAAACTTGGTAGCCACGACAATACAGAGCGGGACCTCAGAGGTGGGCAGGGCTGGCAGATAGTCTGAGATGACCAGCTGCAGCGCCTGAAATCCTTTGCGGACCAGCGGCTCACTGCGCACACACATAGGGCAGCAACACTTCACTGACAACAACTGACTGCTGCTACACTCCCCTCACTCCCACCACCCCCCACCTCACTCCCCTCACTCCCACCCCCCCACCTCACCCCCCTCACTCCCACCCCCACCTCACCCCCCTCACTCCCACCACCCCCCACCTCACCCCCTCACTCCCACCTCACCCCCTCACTCCCACCACCCCCCACCTCGCCCACCCCCTCACTCCCAACACCCCCCACCTCACCCACCCCCTCACTCCCACCACCCCCACCTCACCACTCACCACCTCACCCCCTCACTCCCACCACCCACCACCTCACCCCCTCACTCCCACCACCCCCCACCTCACCACCCCCCACTCTTCGGTAACCCTCACCTAGTGGAGTTGGCTACATCACAGATAATACCAAGGACTTCACTCCAACTGCTGCCCACCCTCTCCCCACTCGAGTGCAGTATGTCCGTCAGGCTGCCCAGCTGGCACACATGCACGTCCTCAAAAGAAGACCTCTGCAGGCCGGACAACAGCTGAAGGAACTTCTTGGTCTGTGATGGGTCGCTGCCATGGACACCACTCAGGCCAACCTTTGTCACCATGACAATCGCATTACAACAATACATTCTAATGTCTGTATTGACTGACTCTGTTCTCTGTGGGGGGGAGCAGGTGGGCGTGACCAGAGTAGGTGCTACAGCAGACACAGGGGCTCACCCTCATGAAGTGGGGGATGACCTTGTCCCAAATAAGGTCCAGACGAGAAAAGTTGGCCAGCGTCACCTCCAGTAGCTTGGCCTCACTGAACATGCACTGACTCTGCACAGGAGGGGGCGGGGCAGTGGGGGAGGGGCCTCAGGGGCCAACAGCTGCTGTTACCTCTACTGCTCTGGAGGAGTCCTCGTTGTCCTTGGACACCTGCTCCAGGGCACCAATGAGCTCGCACAGGGCCAGGGCGGAGAAGTGCCTGCAGCGAGCGACAACGGGAGGGGAGAAGTGCCTGGTGCCCTGGTGGAGGAGGATGTGGGATGTGATGGTGTGGGGGGGAGGGTGTTAAGTGTGACAGTGGGGGAGGATGTGGGATGTGATGGTGTGGGGGGGAGGGTGTTAAGTGTGACAGTGGTGGAGGATGTGGGATGTGATGGTGTGGGGGTGAGGGTGTTAAGTGCTCTGTGGAGGAGGATGTGGGATGTGATGGTGTGGGGGTGAGGGTGTTAAGTGCTCTGTGGAGGAGGATGTGGGATGTGATGGTGTGGGGGTGAGGGTGTTAAGTGCTCTGTGGAGGAGGATGTGGGATGTGATGGTGTGGGGGTGAGGGTGTTAAGTGTGACAGTGGGGGAGAGAGGATACAATGTGTGAGGAAAACGTACAGGTGTGATGCTGAGTGGGAGTGAGAAGTGGAGCAGTAAGAGCAGGGGGTGTGAGTGAGAGTGTGGGGTGTGAGTGAGGGTGTGGGGTGGTGTGTGAGTGAGGGGCGAGGGGGTGGCTCCCTCGGCTTACTGTGAGCTGTCAAACAGGTTGGAGAGGAGGTCGCAAAGCATGCTCAGAGCAGACTTTTTTCCCGGGTTGGAAGGCAAGGCCTGCAGAAGACAGGGGTGTTTCAAACTTAGCGCCAGTGGAATACTAGTTTCTGCACATGTGCAATAACACGCGCTTCCATTGTCAGCTAGCTGCTAGCAAAACGACCTGTGTCTTCGTGTTAAAGGCTGCACAGGGACCAGAGATGTAGTGAACACACGGCTGTTCACGGCTATTACACAGTGGAGACAAGGTAGTTGCGCAAGATTTTACGCTACCCACATGGCATCATCAAAATGGCGTCATTAAGCCTATGCTGGCAAAGTATATCAGAATCATTCCTCCTCCAGGTTTTCCTGGAGAAATGATTCAAAGCAATTGATTGCTGGCAGCACTGTAGACGTTTTGGTACGTGTCTCATGTCTGGAGCCACCCGCCACAAGACCCACCATGGACGAAGCGTCAAGGGTTCTCCTGACCGGCCGCAAGGCCCCGTTGGCCTGAGGCTGGAGGCCCAGCACATGCGTCAGGTGGTGCAAGGTCCGAAGTAGGATCCACCAGCCTCTCCCCAGGTCCTCAGCGTAGCACTGGGCCAGGTTTACCAGGGAACGGATGCACTGCAACCGCTTCGCGGTCAACTGTAGGCAACAGGAGCAGGGGTAAGCAGAGCTGACAAGACACTCACAATAGGGACCACAGACATCCACCACCTCCCCACTAGACACTCACCTCCACCACCTCCCCACTAGACACTCACCTCCACCACCTCCCCACTAGACACTCACCTCCACCACCTGCCCAATAGACACTCACCTCCACCACCTCCCAACTAGACACTCACTTCCACCACCTCCCCACTAGACACTCACCTCCACCACCTCCCCACTAGACACTCACCTCCACCACCTCCCCACTAGACACTCACCTCCACCACCTCCCCACTAGACACTCACCTCCACCACCTCCCCACTAGACACTCACCTCCACCACCTCCCCACTAGACACTCACCTCCCCAGTCTCCGCAGAGGAAGCCCCTGAAACGGTAGACTTGGGCAGCCGCCCCTTGGCCGCGCCCTCCCCCTCAGTCTGCAGCTGATTGCAGTGGGTGTCATCCCAGGGTACG
>CATKZD010000118.1:0-27512 GCA_949841015.1 Aplysina aerophoba
ATTGTGTTCTTTTCACATTAGACACTTAATCTGTTCATTGCAGATGTATACACATTTATGTTACTATATGCCTCTACAATTCCTATTATATAAGGGTTTGCCTTTAATGCCACCATTGAGAGAGTATTTGTAAGAGTTCCTGCTCAAAAATTTGGCGACGGAATTTTTGGCAATGCTCAAGTGACACGTAAGATTGTGAGAATTGACTGCACGAAGGAGCCTGAACTGATATGTTGTTTACACCTTTCCATGCAGAGTCTGGTCGCAGTGATGTTGTGAACACAATCCATGACTTTGTATTCACACCAAACAGCACATCAGCGTTTGAGAACTTTACCATTGTTGATGATGATGTGCTGGAGTTTGATGAGATCTTTTATGCTGTATTTAGTTTTGGCCCTGAGATTGCAAATACCTGGAATGCAAGACAAGTAGAGCCCATCACTGCCTGCATACTAATCAGAGATGACGACTGTGAGTTATGCAGTGATAGCTCAAATCTCAACATTAATTTGATTCTTACAGTATTTACAGCACCTATGTACATATATATAGTATGTACAACAGTATAGTTTTGGCTGCAAGTCTCACACAATGTTAATTAATATAGGTTGGTATTCACTTGTATTGTACTTTTATGTTTTGGCTTAGTTTAGTTGCACTGAGTACAAACATTTTGACTGTACGCGAAGAGTATTGTTTACAGGCATACACACGCCTGTTGGGCAACTGTGCTTTCTCTACTTACACCTCATGAGTTCGCCTGTACATAAACTATACATATGTACACCAATAAGTATAAATTTATACCACTGAGACGTCCTGATATCAGGAACAATTGCAAGCTGAGACAAAATGATTACAGCACTCTCGCAGTTCTCCTCCGGTGAATACACAAGCATATGATTGTCTGTCAGAGAATGTGTATTCATTAAAACTGTTACAGTTCTGTCTTGTCTTGTCAGCCACTTCTTTGATAATTACATGTCAATCTGCTACTCTGTTGCTGTTGACAACAGCAGATCTTAATATCGAACTAAGACATTGCATCTTCTGAAGCTTGCACAAAGTTTGAAATATTAGCTATGCACAAGCAGTTAGCACTTCATTCGCACCTGGCAGTTGACTCGTCTCTATACTATGCCCATAGTGCTACCTGTATCAGCACCTGTACATACATTTCATCACTTATGCCCATATCCATAACAGTGTCCATATTGATATCCATCTACGTACAGTAACTATATATTGTTGCATGTATCATTGGTAATAATGTTGACCTCTTACAGCATGATCCGTACGCTGAAAACAGCAAGATGCTCAAGGGCATCGTGCTGTATATGCATTGTATCACTCTCTCATATCTGTGTTTTGCTTTGACCCACATGAATGAGCTCAGGTGCAATAATCAGAGCAGGCTATCTTGTTTAGTTATATATAGAAGAATAATTATTATATTAACCCTTGTGCCCTCCTATATATATATACGGTACGTGACACGGAAAACTTACCTTTTTCCGCAGACACGCCGCATAGGTTTTCCGAAGGTAGCCGCGCGGCAATACGCGGACGCCCGTGCGGCAATGCGCGGATCGCCAGCGCGGCATTCTGCAGATCGTCTGCGCGGCAATGCGCGGACGTTCCGCGGATCTATACAATGCGGAAGAGGTCCTGGAATGAATGCGCAAGCGTACGCACTCGATTGAAGACGGGTATTGGCTGCTGAAACAGTATCTTTGCAGTCATGCTACCGCTGAGTGGCTCTCTCCACTGTTCAGCCATTTTTTCATTCGTACAAGTCGACGTTTCACTTTTCAGATCATTCGGCGCCGCTTATGAAGGAAGTGTGTTGCGAGTGTACGTAAAGGCACTGTACAGCTACGTACATACGTACCTACTGGGTTTCGTTTTCCGCACGAATCCGCGCGGAATTCCTGCCTCCATAGATTCTTCCGCGCAGAATCTTGCGGAAAATCACAGCGGAATCGTGCGGAAAATTGATCTCACTATGGGAGTAAGCTATAAACACCATTTTTTCTTGAGCTGGTGGCCTGATACTCAGGCTAGCGTCTGATTGGGTGGGTTCCTGCAATCCCAGCGTCCTCAGGAAGTATCTTCAGTGCAGATCACGTTATAGCTTTTTAGTGACTTAGACACTGAATGACATCTCCAGTGACTTAGACACTGAAGCAATTGATGAAAAGGATATTGGAGGAAATTACTACGAAGGTAAAGGCTTCCAGCAAATGGATTGCAATTGCATACTTTACGTACATATTTTTCTCGAGCTGCCTATTGAGAAGATGCTGTAGCTAGAACTTATCTTGTTTAGTTATAGAAGAATATATTACGCAGTGGCTATTGGTCCGGCAATTAGTCATGTGCGAACGTGTCACACTGGTGACGCTGAGGTGACTGTATCTGTTGTTAGCACTACGGTGTAGCTTACGGTCGAAAGTTCTATCGATCTTGCTACTGTGGGCAGAACAACAATGGAGGCTATAATTGTGGTCTCACATAGTCGGACATCTTTCGCCGCAGTCTGGCTACGCGAGACTAGATGGAGGCTTGGTAACGATGATTCTATTGAGACGCCATAATAGAGACTCAGATTATTTGTTGGCCACCTTGATCCCTTCGAAGCAATACCACCTCCACATACTATCTTGAGTAAGGTAATGATGTGGCTTGGCACTGTTGATCATTGTGCCCGTGCAAGCCAAATTATGATCCTTCTACCCCATCTAATGTCACACAGCACTACCGCGCGATCCTCGAACGCTCTAAGCTGTACATACTAGTGTGGGCATGGCAGTGATGAGGCTTAATATTGGTGAACTCCAACTGCAAAAGAAAGGTCTTTGCCGGAGATGCAGTCACTGGCTGAAATATAACATTTTTAGGTCAAAGTAGTAATATTACTCCGGCGGCTTCGCACTCTAGTTCCTAGCGTGACAAAGAAGACAGGCAAAAGTGCCAGTTTAAGCCCTTCAATCGACAGATGGCAACACAACACGCAAGTAAACACATGCATATGATTGGCGCTTATGATCTGTGCCTTGTATGTGACCAACTGCCGGACAAATAACTACGTGTCGGTCACATGTCATAATAAGGCGAGGGCACGAGGGTGTTAATTTTTTTTATCTTCATTAGAGTTTCTCCAGAGTTGCAAACATTGGGTTAGAAATGTTTGAGCTAACTTTTACTACACCTTAATACTTAACCATAAAAATAATTACACTCTGCCTGCTGTCTTTTTATACATCTCCCTACCACTTCAGCTGTTGAGGTGAACTTCAATGAGACTAGTTACTTTGTTGCTGAAAGTGATGGCCAAGTCAGTATCTCCCTTCGCATTGACGGACAGTTCTTTGTTCCTGTGTGGGTTGTTGTTCAAATCAGTGATGGGACAGCTACTAGTGGGTTATGCAAATGACATTTCACTTAGTATTTGTACTCATCACCCATGCAATACTTGTATAGGCATTACTCATTATGATAGCTGCTTTATATTTAGTACATATTGTAATGGACTTCTTACTTGCTGCATGGGTATGCGTTGTATCACAACTATATATAAGTGTGGGCTGTCTTGAGGTCAGTAATGGAACAGCTACTGGTGGGTTGTGCATGTCAGTGGGTATGAACATTTAGGCTCTTACTTTTCATGTTGTATATACATATTAGTAATGCTGTAAAGTGAATAGTAATCATGCACTCATGTACTATTTACTTCCAATATGATGCTTGACTGCAGACCCTGAAGACTACATCAGTGCTATGCACTACTATGTGACCTTCCGTCAAACTGCTTTCACTGATGGAGAGGATCCTGCCAATAGTGCATTGTCTTCTCCCATTCTCATTCACATAACTAAGGATTATATTAATGAGGTTGCGGAGTACTTTCAGGCACGCATTGTGGAAACATCAGACAGGTTCAGAGTGAGGATTGGTCTGCAGGACACTGTCACTATCACTATCAAAGACAGTGAGTCATGCATGTTTGGCATGCATGTAAACTCCTATCTTTCTCCTACAATTATGTGTGGAATGTTTATTATCTAGAATATTAAAAATTTGCATTGACCCATCACATTCTGCGAGGATCAGAGTTCCTAAATCCCATGGAGTGAACTCGTTACCACTCTGCAAGGGATTTAGGACTTCTGATCCTCAAGGAATGTGATAGGTCAAAGTAAATACTGAGATGTCATTACTTGTTTCTATTCTTTTTCGGACATTCCTAAATCGCTTGAAATTTTTAATGGAAATTTTTTATATTCTAGTTTGTTTACTTTTTAGATAACAATAGGTACTGATGCACAGTGACCGTCTTTGTTGGAGCGCCGAAGGCACCCCTATATTGTTTTCAGATTTAGTTTTTTTGTATGGCTTCATGTTCATATATAATTTTATGTATCAGATGTCACAGTAGTGACGTCTATTTAGGAATGTCCCCGGTCACGGTAGTGACGTCTATTTAGGAATGTCCCCGGTTCAAAATGGCGACTCCTATCTAATGTATTTTCGCACGATGGCAAAACAGGCGAAATGGTGCCGAACTGGAACTATTCAAGGCCATGGATAGGCTTATTGAAATCCTCTAGAGTGCACTCAGAACCACTCTGCAAGGGGTTTAGGACTTCTGATGCTCAAAGAAATGTGATGGGTCAAAGTACTGTGAGATGTCACCATTTGTTTCTATGCTTTTTTGGACATTCCTAAATCCCTTTAGATTTTTAATGAAAATTTTTAATATTCTAGTTATTATTATTCTTCCCACCAAATTTTTGCGCGCTTATAGCACTTGACACAGGACACCTACGGGTCCCAGTCATAGACGAGGGCACGCGGAGGTATCTGAGCCTCTAGGAGCTCAGCACTGGTGGCATTCCGACTCGTACAGTGTTCGGGGGAACGCGAAGCTTGTTTCCCCAATGCTGCCATTTTGTTACGGGACCGTACATATACGCGTCTTGTCTCACAAAGCCAGCCACATTCTTCGGAACGGCGGACCGTTTTTCAATGTCGTACATACCCAGCACCTCGTAACTAAACCCAGCATAGCTGGCTAAATTGTAAAAATGTTTTTCAGTATATTAGCTAGCTCTAGCTAATGGCTAAACATGGCTAAGTACAATTAGTAGGCAAAAACAAAGATGGTCCGTACAGAATCATTGTGCATCAGTGGCTGTAGCTATCTAAAACATAAACAAACTAGAATATTAAATATTTCCATTAAACATTTTAAGGGATTTAGGAATGTCCGAAAAAGCATAGAAACAAGTGGTGACATCTCAGTACTTTGACCTATCACATTTCGTTGTCCAAAATCCCTTGCAGAGTGGTCCTGAGTTCACTCCATGGGATTTAGGACTTCTGATGCTCAAAGAAATGTGATTGGTCCAAGCACTGAGATGTCACCACTTGTTTCTATGGTTTTTCGGATATTCCTAAATCCCTTTAGATTTTTAATGAAATTTTTAATATTCTAGTTATTATTATTCTTCCCACCAAATTTTTGCGCACTTATAGCGCTTGACACAGGAGACCTACGAGTCCCAGTCATAGACGAGGGCACGCGGAGGTATCTGAGCCTCTAGGAACTCATTGCTGGTGGCATTCCAACTCGTACAGCGTTCAGGGGAACGCGAAGTTTGTTTTTCCCAATGTATAAACATACCCCAATGCCACCATTTTGTTACGGGACCGTACATATACGCGTCTCGTCTCGCGAAGCCAGCCGCATTCTCCAGAACGGCAGAACGTTTTTCAATGTCGTACATACGCAGCACCTCGTAGCTAAACCCAACATAGCTGGCTAAATTGTAGAAATGTTTCTCAGTATATTAGCTAGCTCTAGCTAATGGCTAAACAAGCTAAGTACAATTATTAAGCAAAAACAAAGATGGTCCCTACAGAATCATTGTGCATCAGTGGCTGTAGCTATCGAAAATGTAAATAAACTGGAATATTACAAATTTCCAGGGATTTAGGAATGTCCGAAAAAGCATAGAAACAAGTGGTGACATCTCTTTGACCTATCACATTTCTTTGTCCTAAATCCCTTGCAGAGCGGTCCTGAGTTCCCTCCATGGGATTCCTAAATCCCTGGAAATTTTTAATAATAATTCTAGTATAATTAGGTATGTATGTATATAATCTATCTGTCAAGATGGCGGCGCTGTGGGGTTCAGTGACTTAGGGTTCGTTGACTTTACTAAGCTATTATTCACTTTGTCCTCACTTGCGCAGCCATTCAATGTAGTGAGAAGTATCCAGAACACTTTTTCGTGATATTAAGCCAGCGTAAAGCCTGTCCAGTACGTTTTCGACAAGAAACACCCTGAAAAAGAACAGGTCCAATAACAAGATGGCCGGTCCGGAGGCTTCTGTTCACCCGCTTAGAAATCGCCTTTGATATATACCATTTCTCCCTAGATTTTGCTTTCGGGTTTACACTCAAATGTTACCGAGGCTGAACGGCCATTTTATTAACGTTCTCGCATGGTTCTGCACGTAACACGAACACTACTGCTTCAGCTGTTAGCTTCGGTGCTATCCTCTCGTGAGATTTTAGATTTTGGACAGCAGCTATCCGTTTGTGTAGTTGGTATTATTCAGGGCAAGCCAATTGAATAGCTAGCTAGCTAACTGGGTTAAAACAGTTGGGTATCAAAGTGCATGAAGCTATGTAACTGCAGGGCTCTATCCTGTGCAAGGCATCCAAACACTTGATGCACTTTCCCATGCAATTGCCAACTTTTCAATGAGTGTGTATGTTTAGGCACAGCTTCTTGGTTTGCATTAAAAACCCTGATGCATTCATGCTACATCTGCATGGTGCAACCATGGGGTCATTCTAGGACTTAGAGGGATGGTAAATGGCATGACAAATGTGGACACCATTGCTAGCAAGTAGTTCGAGTTTGGGGTGCCCCATCGGCGCCCCACGAGTTTTTAACTCGAAATACTTGTTTTTTGCCTAATTTACTTTTATGTTTAGCCTTTAGGATATAGAGGTAAGGAGACATATGAATTCATATAAAGACAAAGAAAATGAAAGAATCCTTAAGATGCTAACTCAATTATTGAAGTGACAGACCATACAAGAACTCACTATTGGATTACTGGAGGCAGAGGGAGGAAGGCAATGCAGTCAGCATCTCACTGCCAGCACTACAAGACATGAGCAACAGACACAACCTATGCACTCTGAGTGTCCATATGTATCCACAAGTACACTCATGCAGACCAGCACAAACAATTGCAAACACACAGACACATGCGCACACACATGCATGCACACACGTCATTAGCATACATCACAGATTGGACACATATAAACCACACTGAGATGGGCTGTCCATTGAACTTCGATCACTACTTTCTCAGAATTACAGTACATATACATATTGCAAACCGGCATGAAACAAATGCACTACATATCTACAAAAGTGAAAAGTATTTTCATACAGTACCTGTCACATACCATATTAGTCACTTCGTACAAACAGTACTGCCCAAATACTTCAAGAACCTCTCCATTCATTAGATGAAGTCATACATGCCAGCTACCCTGCATCAAACTTTACAAACCAACTGAAAGATACATACAGTATACAGAAGAACGTACTTATGTACGTAGCTGTTGTGTAATGCAAATGTATAGAACTTGCCACTCTGTTGGCTGTCATTCCTCAGATGGTTCAGTACCAGTGTATGTTTGTGCATTTACGTGGAACCACTATCTCATGCAAATTGGAAGTCTCTCCTGCTTCTATATATAATTCATGCTTTGTATTCAGTGTGTGTGTGTGTGTGTGTGTGTGTGTATGTGTGTGTGTGTGTGTGTGTGTGTGTGTGTGTGTTTGTGTGTGTGTGTGTGTGTGTGTGTGTGCGTGTGTGTGTGTGTGTTTGGCGCTTGCCTGAACACGCATGTGTACGCATAACTACAGCATAGCCAGCCATCTTGATGATGTCATGCACTTGCTGGCACTTAGTATGATCTGGTGAGTAGGCCTGCCCAGGCAGAGGTGTGGACTGGTTGGGCAGCACAGGCATACATTCCTGCACCTTTAACAAGGACAAAAGCTGCCTACTTGACCTTCTGCCAGGGAAGGACAGACACTGGATAGGGTGGGTTGCAATTGGTAAGTGGCAATATTCATGGACCAAGAAATGTATATAAATTAAGGACTACTAGTCTAGTTTAATACTACGTACATACTGTAAATGATACCCAACTACGTAGTCTAGTCGGAGGAATAAAGAATAGTGTGTATGCTGTAATGGAGCTCCACACAGCCACTCAGAGCTGCTAAAGCACCTACTTCACAGGCGACACAACCGACCAGCAATGTAGAACAAAGGCCCAAGTCTGCTCAAGGAGTAATCCAAAGAGCCACATAAGCAAATTCTTCCTAACCTTTGTAAGTCTACCTTCCGTGACAACCAGACAGGAGTGTCAAACCTACAAATTTGTTTACAAGTAATAATAATTAAAGCTCACGGTACTAATTAGACAAGGATAATCTGCACAGTGGTGTAATGGGTAAGAGGGACTACAAAACCTTCTTTCCTAGTCTCCAATAGCATATACTGTACTGAATTGTAATTCTTTTAAGTTTTAACCAGACCTAAACTAGACCTAGATGTGGTTAAAGGACATCTGGACACACACACACACACACACACAGGCATGCACACACACACAGGCACACACACACACACACACCACGCACGCACACACACACACACACCACACTGCACATCACACACTTGTATCTAAGCAACAGGACTGAGGCTACATGGGAAGTGAGCCATACAAATGAGCAACATGATGTGGTGATGAGGAGACACACATCTGTCGTACACCTGCAAAAGCACAGCTCTGGCTTGACTGAGGAGAGATTAAAGCAGAAGTGGTACAATCACACACACACAGGTCCTTTGGTGTATGGGTTCAATACTGGGACTACTAGTGCACCCACAAATGAGATGGTTTTATACATTACATAAAACAGTCACCAAAGGTCAAGTCAGTCCATGCATGTGAACAACAGTAAGAGCAGACACTTAGTTGAGTATAAGTGAGGGGTTCCAAATACTATGTACACTACAGGATACCACAGAAGGAGCAATGCACAACACGTGATACAGGAACATTAGCCAACGCTATCTATCGATCGATTCGTTGCACTAGCCAGAACACTGAAACAGTAATTCAGACATTTCGGCAACCTACGGCTGCCTTCATCAGTGAATAATTGACACTTACAGGCACGCATAAAATACAAAAGGGCAGTCAGTCGATGATGTGGTCACGTGAGGTAACGCGCGAGTTTACCTAGATATCTAACATAATCTAAATAAAACAAAAAGAAAAGGGTGGTGGTGGTGATAAAACAAAAATAACAATAGGACACAACCTAGTACAATGTAATAAGTAACTACTAACCTAAAATTACAAAGAAATAAACAAATAAATGAAAATAAAAGAAAATAAAGGGAGAAATGGGAAGATTAATAATAGTAACAATACAAAAATGGGATTAGGCCAGATGGGTGCACGGTCAGGACAGTAGTGCAGCATAGAGTCCTGGCAAGGTGCCCTTCTCCCTGTTGAGGAGGGACTGGTGGTGCTGGATGTGCCAGGACTCTAGCATGCAGCGGGTTTGGGTATGGTTGTGGGTGTCAATAACCATGGCCTTCAATAGATCCTCTTGATGGTTTGACACCCACAACCACACCCAGACCCGCTGCATGCTAGAGTCCTGGCACATCCAGCACCACCAGTCCCCCCTCAACAGGGAGAAGGGCACCTTGCCAGGACTCTATGCTGCACTTCTGTCCTGACCGTGCATCCATCTTGCCTAATCCCATTTTTGTATTGTTACTATTATTAATCTTCCCATTTCTCCCTTTATTTTCTTATATTTTCATTTATTTGTTTATTTCTTTGTAATTTTAGGTTAGTAGTTACTTATTACATTGTACTAGGTTGTGTCCTATTGTTATTTTTGTTTCATCACCACCACCACCCTTTTCTTTTTGTTTTATTCAGGTTAGCTATGTTAGATATCTAAGTAAACTCGCGCGTTACCTCACGTGACCACATCATCGTCTGACTGCCCTTTTGTATTTTTACATGCGTGCCTGTAAGTGTCAATTATTCACTGATGAAGGCAGCCATAGGTTGCCGAAATGTCTGAATTACTGTTTCAGTGTTCTGGCTAGTGCAACGAATCGATCGATATGAGTCTTCCTAGCCACTCAGGTCTATATCGTATTAGCCAACGCTTTGCACATTACACTGGCAAATGGGTAGCTGATGCTATGTATTCATACATGAAGATGCACTGACATATGTAGCCAATTGCGCAATCATTGTTTGCAGAGCTGAGAGTCATTTCAAGCCATGAAATTCAAAGCATTAGGTTAAGTGTAGCCATGTCAAACAAACCACTGCCCAAATGTCTTGCTACATGTACTGCCTAAATCCCAAGATGTTGCAAACAGCTCTAAAGCGGCTATAGATACTGTAGGTATGTACATGTGCATAATACTGAGTAAATGTGCAAGTGTGCTGTGTACATAACACTATGACAAGAAATAGTTGGAGGAGAGGTGGCAGTGCTTATCTGAGCAAGTTAGTAAGTACGCTAGTCTTGGTACTGTACTTCTATGTGGGGATTTTAATGCAAGGTGTGGCTGTGTAGAGGAGGTGGATGGTTTAGGTGATAGACAGTCAGAAGATCAGGTGATTAACGAGCAAGGCAGAGCGTTGCTGGATTTCACAAGGTCACTAGGGCTTGTGTGGCCAACAGCAGAGGTGGGAGTGGTAACTTCAACTGTTTTTCTTCTAAAGGGTGTTCAGTGGTGGACTATTGTTTGTTGTTCAAGGATGATCTTGGGGTTGTATCAAACTTTAAGGTGGTGACTATGACTGAGTTTGTCGATGCATTCCATGCTGATTGCATTGTTGAACAAATTCCAGACCATTCTGAGTTGGTATGAGATATAGTGTTGGCTGGTGATGTTGAATGCTCAGGTGGCGAACCTGAAGACACTCCCACTCCAGTAGCTATTGTTTTGGTAATGAGTTCAGATATGTGGTCCTGGATGACTACCTATGTGATAAGAAGAGGGATACTGAGAGCATTATGGATAGTCTGTGTAGTTTTGAGGGTGACCAGGCTCATATGGATAGTTTGTAAGATCAGTTGACCGTGTTGATGTCTAGTGGGCTGCACAAGGTTAAGTGTTCTTTGAGCACTTCCGCACAGAAGCATATAGGTGGTTTACTAAGGATTTGATGAATATGAGGAGGACATTCCATCAATCTGAACGTGCGTGGCTGAGAACTAAAGATGAAGAGGAGAAAAAGTGCTAGAGAATGGATTATGTTGCTAGTTGAAGAACTTATGCCAAGGCTGTTAGAATTTCCAAAAGTAATTTCATTCGGTCTCAACAGTTAAAGTTAGAGAAGCTACTGACTAACCCCAAGAAATGGTGGAGGAAAGTTAAGAAGCTGGGCATTGTTAATAGGAAAGTGTCAGATGATTATCCTGGCAAAGTTCTAGACAACAATGGTATGACTCACTCTGGTGAAGAGGCTGTGAAATTCTGGAGTGCACACTTCAGGGAAGTGTTGCAAGGTAGTAAGGAGCCACGGCGGGTGAGTCTGGACTTAGTGTTTGCAGTGAGGCACCTCATAGGGGGAGCACGGCAGTGATAATCCAGAGCTGGAAGGTGAAATTACTCAAGAGGAGGTGATGTGGGGCTTACTAAGGTAAAGAGTAAGTCGCCTGGTAGAGATGGTATTTTTGTTGAGATGATGGAAGTGGAGATTTTGAGGGATGTGTGGGTGCATTTGTTTAATGCTTGCTGGAAGTTTGGAGCCGTCCCCTAATTTTTTTGGAAACATTCCATCATTGGACCAATTCCTAAAGGGAGGGTGAAGGGAGCCTGTGACACCAGCAACTTCAGAGGTATCTCCTTGACCTCCTTGGTTGGGAAGATCATGTGTATGGTCTTGAACAACCGGCTGGCTGGCGTTTTAGAAGCTAAAAAGATAATGGCTGATGAGCAAGGTGGCTTCGTATGGGCAGAGGTTGCAAGGACCAAATTCTATCTCAAGTATTGATTGGTCAGTCTATGGTTGCCAAGAAGTCTAGTGGGATGGTAGCTGCTTTCATTGACTTCAGGAAAGCGTACGATAGGGTAGACAGGATGAAGTTGTGGGACTGCTTAGGTCAGTATGGCATTGGTGGGCACTTTCTCATGTTCTTGAAGGGGTTGTATGAGGGCAGTATGTCTCAGGTGAGAATTAACAACCGTCTATATAGGCAAGGAATTTGCAGTAACAAGAGGCCTGCGCCAAGGATGTATTCTGTCTCCACTTCTGTTTTATATAGCTAAGTCAGTATGATAAACCCCCACTGAGAAATGTTAGGATTAAGCAAGTATTTGCAGCTTCTGTATACAGGTAACAATATTATCAGAGCATGGAACAGACATGGAGCTTCACAGCATTCGCTGGTGACATCAACATTTCCTGTATGATACATCACACTTGCAGTTGCATTGCTCATAGTTGCAGTAGCAATGGCTACTAATTCACAACTGACTGTAAGTATTCCTAATGAGCAATAAACCACTTCGAGAGTTGAGCCACTGCCTCAAGACATTACAATTGTGTTTTATGATATTATGTTATGCAGGTAAGTAATTACTGACATACACATATTGAATGATGATTTCATGGTTACAGACTGCTCTTGCTTGGCGATTTAATGCATGTCCCTTGCATGACTTGGTGCATTATTGTAAAATTGTCCTATCCAACACACATTAGGATAAAGTTGAGGCACGAAAGTGGGTGCACTGGACTTCAGACTGCTGTTCAGTAGCTTCAGTAGTGAAGGTCGGAGTAGCATTGTCCAAAATAGTAGCCTAGGTAGACGAATCAAATGTTGCCAGATGTAGGGATGGTGAAGTACGTATCCAACGTGCCTTGAAGCTGGCAAATGTTGACCTCGGTTGTTCGAATGTCATGGCATCTCCTTCCTTGTTCCTACACTTTTCCACCCATTGGTTTTTCTATGTATGCAGCTACTTGATAGGGGGCACCATCCCTACATCTCTACTGGTTTTGGTGGGAAACATTTTTACTCCCTTGTTTCTGAACTATTTATGGTGTGCAAGCTGCACACATGCAGTCGATTAAGTTTTAAATCAAAGTGCTACTATGGAGCTACCAGTGGCATCAGAGCCAACGTGCCTTGAAGCTGACGAATGGTGACCTGGGTTGTTAGAATGTCATGGTATACCCCTCCTCTCAGTACCTTAATTGGAACTCATTATCTCCATGCTTCGTTCAGTACGATGTGGGTAACAGCGCACACTCTGCCAACCCACCCCAAAGAACGGGCCACTGTCTGACGCAAACTCAATGAAATGTGCCGGATTTCTTGTTTCTTCGTATTCCAAATTGCGCCACGTAATATGGTACCCGACAATCTGCTGCGCTGCCTGGGTGAGCAACAATCCCCGTGCGACCGCGCCGTTGTCCGGATAGGCGGCCATTTGTACGAACGACGTCATTGCAAATGGCGTCTCACCGATAAGCGGCGTACGAAGGAAAATCGTCATATGCAGGCTGCATCGCGCTGACCTCTAAGGTACAAAGGAAAACAGTGGGTCTAACTCCGCGAAGTTCTGTGATTAAATCATTTCCATAATCCCTAGCGTTCGTGCGCTAGAGCGATGGGAGAAGAAGAAGACGACGACGAAATGCGGAAAATGTCATGGACGTTTTCTACGCGCTGACGCGTTTTCGCGTGAAGGAAGGAGTATCATTGTCTTCTGTATAGTGCGCACTTTCGCCTCGACAGTTGTATTCGCCCAGTTTCCACTCTGTAGAACGCTGGCGGCAGTTTTCCATTGTATTAGGGTATACAAACAACCGCCACCATCCCCACACATATATAGACAGCACTACCGTGCTGTCTGATACTACACCTTTTATACTTTTCATGTACTGTACTATACCTTTTATATACCTTTTATACCGTAGGTAGTGGAATGTAACCATGCGTATATAAGCAATTGCAAATTGCACAATATTTATAACTGGAATCAGGGAACTATGTGATACATATATGCATGTAGTATGTTGATCATTACCTTACTTACTTTGCTGCTTTGTTATGCATTATTGTATTAGTTATTCCTTACTATGATGTAATAGTGCATGTGATTAACTTGTATGGTTGTATAATGTTGTCTAATAATGAAGCATGGTTGTTGAACAAGTGAAGCGTATCCACAATACCACAATGCACATAACATAAGGAATATTCAAAGCTGGAACAGTTAGTCAACATAATTATATAACCTTTAGCTACATACACAGGTCCAGAAGGGTTCGGTAGTCACAAATATGCGTAATAATAGATTCCAGTGGCATCCCACATATTGGAGTTGAACTTTGAAGGATTCTCATAGACACTATAGCCTAAAATAACATAGGTTGAAAGGGTTCCTCAAGCACATACACATGTAGCTATAGAACACTATATATAAGGGCGTACCTGCATGTGTACATGTGGAGAGCAATAGGCCTACAGAAGCCTGACAGAGAGAGAAAGAGAGAGAGGCAGAGAGCGTTTGCAATGATTGCCATCAGGAGGGTGCACTGTAGGGCCATCTGAGCAGAGTGGGACCATGTAGGATGGGAAGTAGGTGTATTGAACACTAGCCGAAGTGCAGACCCTGAAGGCATGAAAGTGCTATATAGAGAAGACATTTATGCTGTTTCCTTCAGATTATAATTAATTTTGCAAGTGCACCAAGTGTGTTCATATACCTGCATACGTGCATACATATGTACAAGCACAATTAATATTTAAAAACTAGTAACAATGGCAATTCTATATAGCTAGCTATAGTATATCCCATGGCCAATTATTATTAGCATGTTTTGTACAGTCTAATTAGTAGCACCTGTTAATTGGAAATTGCATGGATGCATACTATTAAATTAGCCAACAATTGTGCAACACTAGTGGTGGCATGTAGACAACAGGTGAAGCCCTCTACGGATTCAGCTTACCTTTCTTGCTTCCCACAATCCTTATCCCAAGCCCTAGCTATATATACCTATAATATTATATATATATACATATGTCAGTATATGCAAACAATGTAAGTCACACTCACCCGTGCCACATCAATCTGTATACACATTGCTTGCCTCACATGTGTACAGTCGACCATGATGCAACTAGTGATGGCACACAGCTATAATTGTCACACATGCAAACCCCCACCCCACTCCCACCCTCACACACACATACACAAAGACACTTACAAACATATAACTGTATGCTGCAAAGTTAGCAGCTTGTCAGTACAAATGCAACTTGCTTTTCACATTTGAGTAGCAGCCATCGCCTGACACCATGATGACTGTAACCCTAACTGTGACCCTAACACTAGTAAGCCACGCACGCACGCAGTCCATGTTGTGTAATGAGATTCACACTAAGAACCAAGTGTACTTGTGTCATCACCTTGACTACCAGCGTCTTCGCAACACGACCGTATAGAATGGCTTGTTTGTGGTGTCGTTTCCGCACTCACGCATTGCATGTTGCACGGAGTTAAGGCGACAGGAGTGGTGCGAAATAAGAACACAGCGGCGTAGTGACTGCCCAGGCGCATCTTCTGTTAGTACAATTGTGGTTATTGGGTG
Source organism: Aplysina aerophoba (assembly GCA_949841015.1). Classification (NCBI taxonomy): domain Eukaryota; kingdom Metazoa; phylum Porifera; class Demospongiae; order Verongiida; family Aplysinidae; genus Aplysina; species Aplysina aerophoba. The sequence continues at coordinate 15,767 of CATKZD010000118.1, forward strand.
AGTTAACAACGTCATAAAGATTGTACTATATAATAATTTATACGGCACAGCTGCCATCGTTGTATGAATGGTGGCAGACACTTTCTACTTTTATGACACCTTTATAGCACTTCTAAAGTTTTCAGAGAAGAGCATAGCGGAACAGATCTTACGGTTTATAATAGCCCGTCTGGGGAACATAAGGTAGGGAACAGATTTTGCAGCAAAATTTGTTCTGAGGGATCCAAATATTTCTCAAAATATGGACCTGGGGTCCATATTCAGGGGGGCCAAATTTTGTGTGACAGGTCTATATTCTGTACAGATACCCCTTCCATAGCCGTACTGCAGTGCAAGATGAGGGGATTGTTTGTGGTCGTAGTGCTGATTGCAACGCTGGTCTCTCAGGGCACAGCACAGCTACCTTGTAAGTTACGACTTCTTTCACCGTGAAATTGTGTTCTGATAGCCAATGGCTGTCTAACAAAGGACAAGGACAGTTAAAGTGCCCTATTTCCGGACAAACCAAGTTGTAACGCAATTGGTTCTATAAGCGGTTTACCTTGTGGTACTCTAACGGGGACCAAAGCGAATTTGATCTTTGCCGCCGCCGCTGCATTCGCACACTGACACGAAACGCTCAGGTTGTCCCCAGCTTCAGCGTGACTAGCCAGACGACGAATTTCCTGCAATCATCCAGAAGAAACGTCACCTTGAAATACCCAGACTAGCCCCTAGTTAAAGATTACAGGCGATGCAAGGTCCAACGTCTTGAACGCACTCTATTTTACGGTAGTGCTGGATTCGTTGCGTTTGTCGTTCGCATTAGTTACTTGAGTGCGTGGATGCTGGTCTTTTATAGCCTGTCTATGTACGGAAGTCCGTCAGATTAGCCACAGTGACTGTCGGATCGCGTCTTGTCCAGCGACAGACAGTCTGTAGTCAAGACGCCTTCCAAATGTCTCTGTAACTGATGATAGAACTCTTGCCACCCGTCCCAACAGCAGCAACTATAGCTACGTACCTGCGCTTACATCTAGAGTAGCATCCTCGCTAGCAAAGGCAAACTAAATGGCTGACAGCTGCTCTTGTAACTTCGACGCGAATTCTGTAGCTTTGCCAAGAAACTGTTTTACGGGAAGAACGCGTTTCTTTTGCAGAGCTGAGGCGATCCGTCGATCTTCTTGGCCAATTCGTTACTGTATAAAAATTAAACGGAACACACAAACGTAAAGTGCCCTATTTCGGAACAATACCGATAAGTAGGTGAATTGCGAGGCTCGAACTGAACTCAATCTATTTGTCCGTGTAGTAACTATGTCGTGCACGCAACTTCGATGAACTCGCTCTGTATCAATTTCAACTCAATCAATGTACATGACAAGACTGTCTACTAAAGTTCATACACATATAGTCAAACAGAATGTTCTAGATGTTCATGAGGTATAATCACTTAAGATAAACACATACACAGACAGAAATGAGTGAGTTAATACTCCATACAAGTGCAAGGTAAGCCTAACAGTTACAATAGGTCAGTAGAATAGATACTACAGTTCGCCTATCAAATTTTACTGTAGCCCTTGCCCCAGTACGATGATAACGATCTGGTTACCCAAACCGCAGCTTTGCCCTTAGTATACGTGTTCATTATTGATTAGAAGAAATTCTTGAGCATAAGCACAGCAGACACTTCATTAAGGGGGGGCAGGACGTTTCGATCCGTAGATCTTCTTCAGCTACAAAACTTAGCACAGCGCGACTCTAATAAATAATAGGAGGGTGTGTCAATGTCCTAATGAAGTGACTGCTGTGCTTATGCTCAAGAATTTCTTCTAATCATCATATATCACGCAGAATGAACCCTTATCATATCGTGTTCATTATTAGGGCAAAATTAGCATTTTTACCTTCACTTATTCCTATAGACGCTGCCCGGCAGCGGGGAGGATGGAGAGCAAATTTCGCTTTCGTCCCAGTAGGGGTATACCACAAAGTATGTTATAATCTACTTAAGGATCCAAATGCGTTACAAGACGAGCAGACGATTTTTCAAGTTTGTTCGAAAATAGGGAACTTAACCAACTGCTGTAACCCTATGGCACATGCGCGCCGAGGTTTAATGACAAAATGTAACAGAAACTTCCAACAAGAGGACATTTGACATGTGAATATATTGTTTGAGTTCTCTGAGCCTAGTACGGAATTCACCTATACTACTACTACCTATACAATGCATTGCACTGACGAAGACCTTCGCAGTCGAAACGTCTACATTTCTATCTGTTTTTCACTGCTACGTGATTGCTCAAAAAATTTGCCCAGTCCTACCTACGCCGTAGCAATGAGCCTCTACCAAATTACTATAAACGGTATTTTAACTTGGCATATCCGTAAATGGGCACTTAGCGCACCTTACCCGTACATCCCAGCATCCTCCCCCCCCCACACACACATGCACACACCATGCACATAACATGTAGTTGGCCCGGTATTTGATGTCAGCCAGTATCAAACCAGTGAAGGAGAAACAGTAGTGGTTCGTTTGTCAGCTCCTATCCTGACTAGACCCCAGACACCTGCTTTTACTGGAAGCATTGAAGTGGATGTAACTGCAGAAGATATATCAGCTCAAATTAGTAAGTTTTACACTCCCTCTCCATTGTTCATTGTACTAAAAATTTAATATGAATTATTGAGTACATGACTTTGTGCATAATGTAACATGCAGTGTATGTAGTGGCATTTATATTAATATGAATAAATCTTTCTGTTCTGTTGTTATGTAGGTCTGTGTGCAGTTGTGTGTGTAATTTACATCAGTCAGTGTCAAATCCTTAAGTGCAAAGTTGACTTATTTAGTTGTCTGCCGTACTATGCAAGCACTCTAGCAACAGCAATTATAATAATTATAGTGAAGTGGCAATGACAGAGATTTCTATAATGATAGGAAGCGGTTCCATAACCATCCTTGCTTCATGCTAGAATTGGTGGCTCAAATGGTTCATGCACATTGTTTCAAACATGAACAGGTTTGTATGTATATTTCCTGCAAAAACATTCACAAATGTAGGGATGGTGCAGCGAGTCACTAAAAATCGAGTATGTGCACCAACACATCACACTGGCAACAAAAGTCCAGATACAAGGAGGGGGTCCCTTGCCAGTCTGGCAATCCACAATCCTTGCAGGTCACGATTCATCGCCTTCAAGAGACTTTGCATACATTGCACCCAGGTCAACATTCTCAGGCTTCAAGACACTTTGAAGGCTATAGAGTTTGGCACAAACATATAGCGACTGTTCTGGTCATGCAGTTTCACACTAAAGGTCTTATGTACTATCCTCAACATACGTCTCCATGCATGCAAGCCCAGTTCGTTCTTTATGCATTGTGCTACTGACTACTTTACAAGTGTCTTCCATGCTGCAGGGGTCTGGTGTCACAGATGCCTGTGACGCTGGATGTGCTCAGCATTGCCCATTCGAACCTGCATGTGAGGCTGTGTTTACCAGTCCACTTTGCAAGTGTGGCGAGGTTAACCTCCTCCCTATACCATACATGCAGGCTATAGAGTTTGGCACAGACATATAGCGACTGTTCTGGTCATGCAGTTTCACACTAAAGGTCTTACTATCCTCAACATACGTCTCCATGCATCTAAGCCCAGTTCATTCTTTATGCATTGTGCTACTGACTACTTTACAAGTGTCTTCCATGCTGCAGGGGTCTGGTATCACAGATGCCTGTGATGCTGGATGTGCTTAGCATTGGGTATACCCTATTTTGTTCTATAAATAACTATCTGTTGCTATACTAGCACATGGTCTTTGCTCATAGCTAGCTAAAGGTTGTTTAAGAAGCTGAATTTGGTTGGTCTATGTACTATTTAATGTACACTTCTTGTGATGAAATATATATATGCAGTAGTAAAAGGCAAGGAATCTACACGTAGACGCAATCAGCGGAGAAAGAGGGTTCACAAACGTTTTGAAAGAAAGGTGAAGATCCAAGAATTGAAGATCAAGGAGTACCGTCGCAAAGTGTCACTGCCAAGAAACATTGTCAGATTATTACCTGCATTATCTACTGACAGAATTTTACCTGACTTTGTGTGCGATGATGTGCCACTTCTTCCTGATGGAGCAGTGCTTCCATTAAATAAATCAAGTGAGAGCGTGCTTATGTATGCTTTGATAGCAATGCCCATATTATATGAATTTAATTTAAAATGTATACATTGTACTTCTTTCTTACAGTTAAGCTGGGAAGTGGTACTTTTGGCACTTGCCACACCATGTGGTTCTCCGGATTGACTGTCGCAGTTAAGGTTTATCATCACAGAAACATAAAGTTGAAACACATTCAAATGGAAGCAAAGATGTTGCAGGTGAACTGTTTATTAGCCATGTTAACTGCATCCATTGTAAGTATAATTTGTATGCAAGTCACCAGTAGTGACTTTAGTGACATGAGTATTGTCTTGGACTTTAATTTGCAATTGGTTTCCACATGCACGTGTACTTCGTCCTGTCAGCAATTTTGAAGCAATTGCTTCAAAAATCCTATATCTAGCTTTTGTCGCCATGAAATCAACAGCTGAATGTAACTTCCTTGCCAACTGAAAGGGGTTGCATGCATGTCGTTTCCTCCCCTTTGGAATTATGCAGCTAGCTTTGTGCTAAAATGCTCACATTTACATATGACATATAATGTTACAATCATAATTTATTAACTTTGTATGCATTTTACATATTTACACACATGCAGACTTGTTCCGGTCATCCAAATACTCCTTATCTATTTGGAGCAATCTGTGGCTTAAATGCTATTCAACTACCAGCCTTAGTGATGTCCCTACATGCTGTTAAAGGATCTGCTGCGACACTCAGCTCATGGCTTCAGGACAACAGTTCTGTCAGTGAAAGTGACTGTGCATTTCTGTTGATGGGTATGTAGTTCCATAAAGAAATTTGCAAAATCCCTGTGCATATTTCTACTACAACGTATTCCTCCATTTATAGGCATTGCTAATGGGCTGTCTCACATTCATTTAAAAGGCATTTTACACAACGATCTGAAGAGCAATAACATTGCTCTAAGTGACTGTGTTCCACAAGCAGCCAAGCAAACAAGCCAGAAACTGGAGCTGTGGCCAACAATAATAGACTTTAGTAAGGCCTGCCCTGAGAAAGACGGGAAGAAATATCACCTGCTTTCTTGTGAAAAGGAGGCATTCAAAACCCGCTATCCCCATTTAGCACCAGATTTGGTAAATGGCAAAGTAAGACAGAATGTGTTTTCTGATATCTACTCATTCGGCCAAGTGATTCTAAGAATGGCTGTCCTGGCTGACAATAGTAAGACACTTATGCAGTTAAGTAATCAGAGTACCAGCTATACATACAAGAACAGACAAGAGCTGTCAGTAACTGTCACTAAACTGAAGTCACTTCTTTAATTGCATATTATACTTATGAATGTATAATACGTATTACATACATATGTCAAGTAACTCTGTTTGGCACACTATATATTTAATTGCATCATGATCCTCATAATTATATGCACATTAATGTCGTTTGTTTTTGTACCAAATTACATAAATTGTCATATCACCAATGATATGAACCATGCATGCCATGTATGCGTATATACCATTGTATATACAAATTGTTTTTCTGATTATGCAGGAGTGTCAATAATATAGCACAGTTGCTAAAAGGTTAGGGTAAACTTAGCCCTATATGTATCTAAGGTGGAAAGGTATAACACCAATAATGTTAAAAAGTGTTCCACATCAGCTAGGGTGTGAAATGAAATTGCATGGAGTAATAGTCATACATGATCAGAGCCTTAAACGTAGTTGTACCTGACAAGCAACTGTCACAGTCTCAGTAATGTCACCAGGAAGCTTAAGCGGTAAGGTTATATGAGCGCATCTCTTTGAAATGCGATGTACAGGTAGGTAGTTCCATTTGCATGATTCATAGCTGAGTCTCTCGCAGACGTAAGCCACATGCTGTGTTAAAATATCTTTCAACTGATGTGGTTTTCTCCAATGTACAAAGGCGAATATTTGCTTCAAGTCAACCATAGCATTTTCGACCTGGTGTGCAACGGTTACCTCCAAAAAGTACCTTACTTCACCAACAATCCAATCAGGTGTTGTACAGAGAGGGCCACCTGGCCAATGAGCCATGATAAATGAAGAGCTGGCACTAGCACTACGCATTGCTGATCCAACAAGGTCATCTCCAATTATTATTTTTCCAAACTTTAAGACAAATTTTGACTTCAACTCAGCATCAAGACCGAATACTTCTTTAAGTACAGATTTTAACCTCTGAACTTCCAAATCAGGTAAAACATACTCTCTGAATGGTCCAACTGATTTCAACATACCGTAATATGCCTTGCAAGTTTTGAATGTAATATTGCTAAGTGGTCCGGATGCTACAGTTAGAAATAGCACAACGTTGTCCACATGTACATTTGAGTTTGTACATGTTTCTTTGTACATCTGATGTTTTGGCAACATTTTCTGAAGCTCTTCATCCACAGCTGGGGTGTGCATGTGGTTACCAGTACCTGTTGATTGACTTTCCAAAAACTTTTGTACTAACTGACTCTCAATTCTAGTGTTGTTAGTATGGAAAGATCCTAATATTCCGTTGTACCGTTCGAAAGCATAAAGCCAGAATGCATGTCCTGGTCCAAAATCCTGTAAACAGCGACACAAATGCAAGTGCAGGTGCATGTTCATGGTGCAATGTCTGTCGCCATAGAGTTCTTCAAAGGTTATGCAGAATTGCAGCAGCAAAGAATCAGCTTCTGTCAAATCAGAGACAGTGAGTATTCTACTTGTGAGCAGTTTCACAGCTCGCACAAACAGTATCCAACAATTCCAATGCTGAGAATCTAATTGTTGCCATAGTAGGACAGATGAATAAATAGTAATCCAATTCTTCCATTGATCAGCAGTAAATCCACCAAAGTGATTAGATATTTTAGAAGGGACGCGTCCAATACCTTCAGGGATAATGAATTGACTAACTAATCTTTCCATGTCATCCAGGTTCCTTCTAGATAGAAAGTCACCACCCAGCCAAACTTCCATCATATGTTTCCCTGTACCCAAAAATAAGTTATGCATGGGGTCCACTACTGTGCAACAAATGGGATCAAAATAAGGGAGATCTAGCAGTATTGAATATCGAAGTCCTTTTTTTGATTCTGCTGCTTGAAGTGCTGACTGCGTCCCTTGTGTCCGGAAAATTTCACTGATTTCTGCACACTGTCGACGATGATCTTCATTAGTACGCAAAGGCCATTGGTGCCGATCGAACCCCCCATAGTTTGTCCAAGAACCAGTGTCCTCTTTGACATGCTTGAAAGTTTTATAACATTTATTGCACCCAAATGTGGCCCTATGTCCTAGGAAACCACAAACTTTGCGTGAAGCAGGAATGTCACAGGCAACACAAGTCAAAGCTAGCCGAATTGTTTTTGAAAATTGTTGCTGTCCTGCCTCAACTGTGTGCACTTCAAAACCATGAGTCCAAGCAGTATTTAGTTCCTCTACAAGTGGAGCGAGGAAACTGTTCAAAGTCAATTCAGGCTCATTTGGTCCTGGTATCAGTCCTACAAGAATAATATTTTCTGGCTTGTTTCTGATGGAAATAGGGAGATTCAGTATTGTCAGATATATTGCACCTATCGAGTAGCGACCATGCTCAAATGGAGAAAACCAGTCAATATTTAGAGTCAACAAATAATTGTATGGTGCATCCAGAAATTCTTTGTGTTTTGACCATATATCTCCATCATAGATATCAGTGAGATAGCCAGATTCGCGAAAGTTGTTTCTTCGCCGCCACAACTCACAACATTCTATGAAGCTAGGCATTCTGACAAATGCAGCAATTGCACTCTTGATCGACTGATATGGATAGATCTTAAGAGGCCTATAAACCGTACCAGCTTTTGTTCGTACCTTCCTCATAAGTTGTGTCCCACATTCTTTCCTCCTACTCCTGTGTGGGTGATTGGGATATGTTTTGAAACTACAGACAACAGCATAAAATTGTCCACTTCTCTTGCAGTACTCAGGAGTGTAAATTGCATTACATTTTGGGCATACAATGTACTCTGTAAACGTGGGTTCATTCAGCTCCAAAATCTTCTTCAATGTGGTTGCATTTTAAAGTGGCATACAGTTAAAGGCAGTGCCAAGAGCCAAGCAAAATACTTTCAATAACCTCAGCAGCATGCAAATGGCTGCATTTGAAATCTTGAAAACTGTTTGCCAGATAAGGATGAAATGCAACAGTTGCAAAATAGGTTGTGGCAATGCTTTGGAACCTTGGTTTCCTTGAGTTTCCTCACCTGCAGACCTTGTGTCTGATCCTGATGCAATCAGAAAATCATTGTCGGGTTCCGAATCACTGGAGCTGGAGCGTGAACTAGTGCTGGTGCATGACACCTATGGAAAGTAAGAATTGGGTGGCTGCATAAAGTTTTGCACTGGAAGATACAATCACAGCATACAGGCTTTTGCCTGATGCCATGCACAATTCCAGAATATCTTTCTACGCATACATGTACATAATGGAAAAGGAATGAAAGCGGAAATAAATACAATCACACAATGAATTTGAATCTATGCACACTAACTGATGTAACTATAGCTATATTGATATAGACCTTTGCAGTAAGGCATATCCATGATTATATACAGTACATCAAAATCACCATTGACCATCTTTATTGGATGCCCAGCACAGATTAAAATTAGGATAGTCTGTGCCCTTGCTTGTGCAAATGCAGTGGCAGTGTAATGTAGAAGAATTCATCTTGTCTGCCTACTATCATGATATCATCTGTGTCTTATAGTTAACAGGCAAAACGCACTAGTGTAGACACAAACAGCACCCCATATTGCTGTACATGGCACCTTGGAATAGTGTATTTCATCCTGTTCTCCATTGTCATTGTCAGATTCCATAAGTAAGAACCCTCTGTCGTCAGAACAAGAATGAAGATCTACAGAAGCATCATCTGAATCACTGTACCCAATGTCATCATCCTTCAGCCATTGATCCCTCGCCGAATCGTAGAACCGGCGCTTGTGTAACCAGTACGTCCTTTCGGCCACGGATTGGTTACAGTGAGGACAAATTACCCTCCCATCAGCGTCTGCCGCCCTCTTCCGCGCAGACATCCTTACTTGATAGTGAACAGCAAATACCCTGCGAACGTGCGACTTGTACGACCATGTGCAATTGTTGCCAGCTGCAAAACCTTGTGTATCAGACAGCACAGTAGTGCTGTTTATGTAGGGTGGCGGTGGTGTTTGTATGGTACGGTATCTATTATCGGCCACAATGTATTATCGGACACTGAATCTTCTCGACCGCCGAACGAATCAGCTCACAATTAGCACGAATTCGTAGTACGGACAATACTAAGACAGATTATAGCAAAACTAGAAGAATCCGCTTCTTCCTTCCCTGGCGAAAGGGCTTAAAGCGCGGACCGAAAATACCTATTCTCGGCCAAAATATCTATTAACGGACATGGACTCCTACTCCGGCTACGAAAAGCGAATACGGCCATGACTGCTGTATTTAAGAGAGGCATCATTCCTTATTACACTCACCAGGAATCGCAACCCGGAGTCGAACAGTTGAGGTGCAATACTTCGTTTAATAGTACCATATCGGCTGATCAATTCGGCCACCATTTTAGGCATTTCCACGCGAGTGTGAGCAGTTGAGCAGCAGAAACAGCAAGAACAGCAGTGTTTATATTTTTAAGACGTTTCTAGCATTGGTGGTCTATTATTCTCTCTGGGTAAGCCTATTCATACTGGTTTCAGTGCGAATTGTAGACAGGACGTAGTCTGCGCCTTCAGGGAGGCCACACACTGGCCAGAATGCTGACTGTAGTACCATTCATGGGCGCGTGCTGTTGTGGAGATGCAGAAAGCTTAAAGAATCATCTCTGCTGTTCAACACTACTGTTTGGCAGTTCAAAATACAGAGCTGGTCCTCAACATCGCAAGTTATTATAACATTCGTGTGGAAATGCCTGAAATGGTGGCCAATAATGCATGTGCAGTTGGATATATAGCTAACTAACACAGTTACTACAGTACACACAATTGTTGTCTAAGAAGAGCTGTGGAAAGTATATAGCTGCTTATAGTATTACCATTTATGCCAGCCTCGGCTGAAGTGGTTACCTCTTTCATGAAATAATAATACATACATACATACATACATACATATGCTTAGATGCCAGTGAATTGACACACACATGCACGTGGCTACGTACTACACAGTAGCCAATGATGACCCCCATGATCTGCATGTGTCATGAGATGCGTGAATACCTATATATACATAGTGTCGAAACTTCCTTGTGAGTGACCCCCCCCCCCCCCCCCAGAGCATCCTAGCTATATAGCTAATAAAAATGGTAGAGCTCCCAACTGCTTCACCTTTTGCGCCTATATATCAGTGTGGTGAATTTCCTAAATCATTATTTTTAGCCTTTTCTATACCATTCGCTAGTCCTTCCAATTCGGTGAACTGCGTACATGATGAAACTCACTGAATTAGATGCTATTTGTAGTTCTGATTCATGATCAGCGCTACGTAGGAAGACCTTCAGGGCCACGTACACATTCAGTTTCCAATTTTGCAAACCACCATTTCGATCAATAGTATCAGAATCGTCGCTTACGCCGTCAACACCGTCTTTCAGATCCTGCTCCATCTGCCCCTCTTTTGTTGGTACACGTATAGTTGCGCTTGTGCATTCCGTAAGTCCTCTGGGGCACAGGCTGTTCGGGCGGGCAAAATACGCGGCTATCTGAGTTCATTAGCCATGCACATTTGAGAACGCTGCTGTTGGTAAGCGATCGAAGTGGGCAATCGACGCTTCGCCTGGTATACGTGTACGTGACCCGTCCAATAACGTGCACAATGGTTCACGGGACCGTACACTCCCGTGTTATACGGTTGCCGTGGGTATCCCCGTATACTGCGTATATCACGGGATACGTGAGTAACCGTATCTACACGCGCTTTTCCCTGTGACTGCTTTACAAACTTGTAGTTCTTGAAGAACATCTGTCCGCTGGTATTATCTCAGCCCTTCAGTGGAGCGGTGTCCACTTCTTTCGTTTGAGCCTTGTCACACTCTTCGGCATGCAACTGAATTCAAAGCGCACTTTTTAGGGCGTATATTCTTGTGTAGTCTCGTACCCAGACCCACAAGCGACCCCCGCTAACGCCCCCCACAAAAGTGGGTCTGGTAACAATACGACATTCTGCCCAACTTTATTGCACAATATTATCTGATGACGGCATAATACGTAATGCAAAATGCTGTACCCCATAGACTCATGAACAATCCCTGCCCTCACACGTTCATCCCTCTGTCCCTTTCCGAGGAAAGCCACATGCAATCCCCTTGCCGTGTATTTCTTCACTTGGTCTTCCATGATGGACTGGAGCGGCGAAACTACTAGCACAATTGAGGCTCTATTTTCGCCTCTAAGTGAGTCAAAAACATACGGCAAAGCAGCGTAGCAGAGGGATTTGCCACTACCAGCAGGTAACATGACAAATACGTCTCGTCAAAGAACAAATTCCCGAATGGCAACTACCTGGTCGCCACTGGGTCCGCTATAAGCCTAGCTTTGTGGCTGCTTCATGAATGGCTCGGTCAATCGTATCTCTAGTAAAGGACGCATTC
>CATKZD010000119.1:0-17083 GCA_949841015.1 Aplysina aerophoba
AGACACACACATGCACACACAGACACACACACACACACACACACAAACACACACATACACACAGACATGCACACACACACACATACACACATACACACATATACACACACATACACACAGACATGCACACACACACACATACACACATACACACACTATACACACACACATGCACACACGCACACACACGCACATTATCCTCAATAATTCCAACTTTCATATATGCAACGTGCACATTCACTCATCCTGACACATCACTACACATCAATTATGCACATATGCATACAGTACATGTACACACAATTTTCAAAGCAACCCCTGTAACATTTTATAGAGTGTGCCTATATTATATACTGCATGACTCAAGTATAATTATAATGGCATTAATGACTAAGGTTACACACACACACACACACACCTAAATCACTATGCGTCCATCTGCAGATTGTGACATACACGTCAAAAGAGCACCAGGGCCATAAAGAGTTTCCAGGAGGAGAGAGAGAGGCAGATGGACGCGTATACGGTCTCCTGCCGTCGACCATTTACACTGTGAGTGTTCGAGGAGAGTGCGCCGATGATCCCAGTATCCCTCCCGTCATTGCTACAAGCCTTTTACAGACAAAAGATGAGGATCATCCAAGTGAGAGCCTGGAAATATGTGTGCCTATTTAGCTATGCAAGCCTATGTATGTATGGTATGTACGTACGTACATACAATCTTTGTATGTCACTGTACATTTATGTATGCATTTGTATGTGATTAACTGTGTATAATAAAGTGTATGAAGCAAGAGTGGGAAACCATGCTTAGTGTAGTGTGTGCTATTACTATTACAAAGTGTATGTGTGTATTTTACGTATAATATATGTACAATATATACAATATGCATACTTACCTGAATAAATGAGTGACTACATATAAACCTGTCGACTACAATATTAATGATGATGGATTGATATAACCTGTAAGCAGGAATGTGCCATCTGCTGATAGTCCTTTCTTGACGCTGGTCCACGTGCTCCCCATTTGTTAATGGAATAGGGTATATCTATATATTTATATACATATATTATATATATATAGCATATTGTACTGATGGTCTGTCTCTGGTCTGTTTTCCTGCAGTTGCTCCTTTCCAACTTCGTTTCAAACTGCTTTGGATTGTGATGACCTTAGGTACGTGCAGTAAGAGCTCTCTGGACATAATAGTGAAATGCAACATTTGTATAGTAATAGGCTGTATGGTGATTTGACTGTTCCTCGCATAAATGTTAGCTACTACAAGTCATTTAAGACCGTGCAGCCTCTATAATATATAGCTATCAATACACATATTGTGTGGTATACGTACGCATGTACTGTCAGAGGTGTGCAATTTGTGTAGTAAGTGTTGTATTTATGTATGATCGGTATGTCTCGATTATCCCGATCTTCCCAATAGACTCTTGTTGATTGGGGAGCTGTACAGGACTCGCTTGTGTCTCTCCTGTCTCATGGTTGTTTGTGCACATTCAATACTGACAGAATTAGCGGATTGCGAGTTGAATGCCCCTCCGCAGTCTTACGCCATACTAAGAGGGTGGATCTACGGTGAAGGGGCAGACCCTGCAACTAATTACATTGCACTGCTACAGCAAAGCGTTGACAGCGAGGCATCTTTCACCCTTGGACAACAAAAGGTGGCACAAACAACACTTAGTGTATTCTATGCATATATATAATTATATATATAATATATGTAAAGCTATCTTAGTGAATGTTTGCCTGTGTGTATATAGTACAAGACATTTATATATATAATATTATATTGCTATCCTGTACAAATACAATATTTGTTTGTGTTGTTGTGCATGCATACATTGTGCAATCACAATTGTCTACACAAAAAATATATATACTATTGTATTGTATATAAGTTGTCCTATTGCATATATTATATTATATACTTGCATGCATTTGTGACTATATGTGATGCTTTCCATTGGTACCACGTTTCTGTTGGTGCATGCATTTATGTAATGTACTGTGTGGTTCTTTGATCCCCTACAGTTGACACTAGATCCAACTTGCCCTGCCGCCGTGGCAACGCCATCTTCTCCCAGTTGTGGTACTCCCCAAGCCGGTAAACATGGGTCACTTAGGGGGTTAATCTAACTCAATTACATTGCTGTTATTTTGATTGAGTTTAGGCGATAATTTAATTATGGTTTACTAAGCTGTTGCATTATGTTATGTATGTACACCATTGTATATCTTTGATAGGAGTCCCGGCCCCATCTGCCAACAATGATGCTTCTGTTGCTGGCACTGTGGTAGGAGTCATCATTGGTCTCATTGTGTGCATTCTGCTGGCTCTCATACTTGTGGTTCTAATCGTGAAGTACAGGAGGGGCTCAATGACGTGAGGAGGGATGGAGGGAGGGAGGGAGGGAGGGAGGGAGGGAGGGAGGGAGGGGGGGTTATATAATTGGGATGGAGAGTGCATGGACAGGATCAAGGAAGCAGTGGGAGGAATGACGGGAGGACCACATCTAGGAGGGAAAGAGTGGGATGAATGTTAGGGGATGCTAATTAAAGTGGTGTACGATTAGACAGGTTGATATGAAATAAGGGTTTAGAAGGAGAGTGTGCACAAACAGAAGATTGATGAGGGTTTGAAAGAGGAGATGTGTATAATTATAGTCTAAGCGACTGGAGTTTGCAATTATTCATATTTCAAGTTAACGAGGTCACACGTACGTATATAGCTATGTGCCTTTGAGTACAACTGATTGGAATAGTAGTGCATAAATTTACTGTATCTTTTATACCTTCAAAGGACTGGGGTCCCAGCTGCCACTGTAGTCTTCTCAGAAGCAGATAAGTCAAAAGAAGATGAAGAAAAATTGCAAGACGACTTCTAACACATACATAATTATACTTTAGGACTGAAAACTACTCATGCACAATGCCATAATACACTTTAGCTACATGCACTCATAATTTCATCTTCGAATACAATGCAAATGAACTCATGCACCATAGAATGATTCATACACCTTGTTATCAGCATAATAAAATTATAATGCTCACACTGATTCAGATTTTATGTACGTATACGGATATTATCCAAACTACTACTTAACCAGGATTTAAGTCATCAAGTACGTATTGCGCATGCATACTTCACAGTGTTCCAACTATATGTGTGTCTTGTGTATAAATTAGTGCACAATGTCACTTCAGTTGGGATAATCTCTATATCTACATATACTATAGCCACACTCTATTGCTAATGCACTTGAGCACTGCATGTGTCAGTGATGATGATGATCATTATTGGCAGGAACACCTGAGCTTGCTATGCACAAGCTAATACGGATATCCGCTGACTGATGAGACACATTTTATTGAGGACATGTGTATCAGCATGGAATTTTTCTATATATCTAATATTATATAATGCATGGACAAGATAGAATGATCAATTGTCCAACACTAGCTATTTAGCTATATGTTGTGCTTTCAAACCATGAATGCCACTCAAAGTGAACAATAATAATACCACAAAAATGTACGTACGCTTGTGTAACAGAGTCCACACACATGTACAGAATATGTATAATATGTGTATACGTAAATTACATTAATTTCACTGTAATAACATAAACAATTATTGTTGCAAACTAATGGATTGCACATGAAAGTGCACAATATTTGTATTGTTCTATGATGAAGTGGGCTTATCTTAATTTATCTGTGAATCTACATCTGTTATGGTAATCTCACTATCCTCTCTCTGAGCAACTTGGGAGAAAAGTCTGTTCAACCTTTTTGGCTTTTGTTCATCAAACCTTTCTTCATTCCCTTGTTCCTTTGTACCATCATCACCTGTGCTTTTCCCATCATTTACAATTCGCGCCTTGTTATCTTGGTTGCCCTTCAAAGTGTCTGCTGAGCCCAAAGTATGTCTACAATGAGAGACACGCAGACTTCCCACTATTGACAATTCGTTGCCATTGTTGGTAACCATTGAAGTTGAAAGGCGTCTACCTTCCTGCTCCCTGAATACATGGCTCTGTGAAGCATGAGATCGTTGTGGGTGACTGGTGCTGGACCAAGGTTTCTTCAAAAGCCGTCTGCATGCTAGTTTTTTGAACACCCATGTGATCAGCTTCCGGAACTCTGGTCTGAAATACACCTGGATTACACCAGTGAGGAGTGGGAGAGCTGTCGTGAGGTAGGTTGATGTAGCTTGCAGTGGGGCTGGTTGAAAATCAATGCCTATAAGGATAATTGATAAGTGATACAGTTTAAGTAATTATAAGTGGCCATTACTGTGTACAATGCACACCTTATGCACATTATAGCCTTATATATATTATATATACTCATGTATATCCAACACTGCGTGGTGTTGTGCATGTGTGTGTGTGCCCACATGATTCTACGTGTGTGTGTGTGTGTGCGTGTGTGTGTGTGTGTGTGTGTGTGTGTGTGTGTGTGTGTGTGTGTGTGTGTATGTGTGTGTGTGTGCACGTGTGTGTGTGTGTGTGTGTGTGTGTGTGTGTGTGTGTGTGTGTGTGTGTGTGTGTGTGTGTGTGTGTGTGTGTGTGTGTGTGTGTGTGTGTGTGTGTGTGTGTGTGTGTGTGTGTGTGTGTGTGTGTGTGATTGTACATATGTCCATAACTTGCAAGCCATATTGAATGCAATAGTGCGGTGTTTAAAATACTCTCTTTAAAGCAGGCACACACACTCACATACCTGTCGGTATGGTGATGATGGACGATATTGTCCCTGTGATCAGCTGAATGCTGTATATTACTACCAATGCTCCAAACACACCATATATGGTGAAACATCTCCTCCCAGCTATTGTAAATAGAAGTTATAAAAAGGAAAAGACAGTTATGCAAAGAAGTTTGCATATCATTTTTTTCCCCACTGTGCACTGTATATAATTCTCATATATACATATATGCAGTGATACAGTGTTGTGCAGCTAATATAATAATATATAAATTATTACAACATAATATATTATTTATATACCTTTTATTAGCAATATGTGGCTGAATGTAAGGGAATATACCATCAATGTATGCATGCGGGAAGGAACTCACGAAAACAGCAGCAATTGGAGCGTGACTGGTGCTTTCCTTCACACTCGGCTGTTGCAGCGTAGTAGACCTGTTTGAGGTTGCTGCTTCCCTCCTCAAGAGTGGATACTGTCCTACTAATGTTGGCTTTGTTGTTAACTCCAACCCGTGACTTTGAACCAGACCCACTTGCAGATTTTTGCTGCCTTCTTGCAAACCGTGCAGCAAAAGTAAAGGTAGCCATTATCATTGCCATTAGTAACAGGATAGGCACGGTGGAGTAGACAATGTACAACACGAGCCACCAGCTTTCAGGTGGCAGTCGGGCGATGCACACTCCACCTTGTCTGTAGAAAGAGTACCCACCAAGTCCATAATAGGGAGTAGTGGAGAGTACAAAGCAGTAGATCCAGATGGCAATGATGACAATTAGCATCACCTGTGGCATTGTGCAAACATTATTATCAATAATTATGGATGCCAATATAATATACGTAGGAGACACTGAACCATCCCATGCAACTGAAAAAATATACTCATATTTACAGATTAGGTGTGACTGAATGTCTGCCATGCTGCCCTGCCCAGTCCCTGATGACTATATTTTAATATATGGAATGATACGGATTGCTATTTAGAGAACAAATGAATATAATATTATGCATAAATACTATTACAAGCTTTTGGCTAACTACACACCTTGAAAGTGAGAGAAAAAGAACCAAGACCTGGTGTCAGAACTCCTGACCTATGCTCTAAAGCTATGTTTCAGCCATGCAAGCCACCAATGTGGCCACGATTCTTGGTCTCCAATCGTGGTCACAGGCAGGCCGCACTACCGTGCCCACTTAGGACCCGCTACTGAAGGATCTGTGCGATGGTGCGCTCAGTGGGCAGCTAGCATGTGCATGTGCATGAGTCCACGAGCCAGGGATGGATGATGGTGCACCGTTCCTATCTCTCTATATATGTGTTGCAGTAAGTTTTATGCAAGCTGGTGTAATTTGTAAGCATTTGCTACCTACACAGCTGTGTAGTTAGCAACAAGCTTGTACAAGTTACCCAGCTTGCATAACAATTACTTGCAATTGCTCAACAAATACCAGTAGGAAATTTGATCATATTGAAGGCATTCATGCATGACCATGTCAGGCTGTATCTACTCATGTGAAAATTGTTATGGTAACTGACAATGCAATGTGATACATGAGTAAACACTCTTCATGCATGATCTCTGTGCTTCTATCCTAATTGGCTTCAAACAGGACATTACCTAACATAATAATGTATATATATATATATATATATATATATATATATAATATATATATTATATTGCATTATACACTTAGTCCAAGGGTGCTTAGTAAATGCGTTAGCATATCTGGGAGCGTATGCCAAGATCAATGGGTACAGATCAGGGTTGTCTTTGGGAAGTGGCTATAGATGCCAATGGCGTATGGTCTTACCTTGTTAGTGAATTTGGTCTTGTGGATGTGTGGCTTGCTTACAAAGAGAAACCTCTCAACTGAAATGACTGCTAAGGTGTGCAGGCTGACAGTGTATCCCCAATGCAGGGCAAACCCAGACACAGCACAGGTAATCTGCTTGACTCCTTCAGCTAGGCCAATCATCCACTCCCCACTTGTAGTTGCCACGACAACAAACGGTAGCCCCACTAGGCTTTCAAGTACAAATGCGAGAGAGAAGTTGAACAATAGAAGAGATGACTGAGATGTGTATGTGGTTGTGATACGGGTTGACGTCTTCTTATTACACATGTACACAACAGTGTATACGCAAATGAAGGCATTCACTGCTAAACCAATGATGCACAGAAGAACCCAAGCTATCCCGAGGGTCGCTTGATGCAGATCAGGATGCAGGAGCCAGCCTGTCTGTAGTGATGATGCAGTGGTGTTGTCCAGCATCGACAGAGTTGAGTTGGATAGGGGTGCATTAGACATTCTCTGCAAGCACAAGATATTGAAAGGCATATTTTGGTATGTGTACCTTAGTAGCTATATTGTGTGTGTTGTGTGTGTGTGTGTGTGTGTGTGTGTGTGTGTGTGTGTGTGTGTGTGTGTGTGTGTGTGTGTGTGTGTGTGTGTGTGTGTGTGTGTGTATGTGTGTGTGTGTACCCGTGGATGGGTATATGAAGTACATAATAGCTACATTATGATACTTAGCTACGTTTTCGGTACTACAGTAGCTACACTTCAAAGCACTGCCAGCAGGAGTGAAAAAGGTATAGAAAACATTCCTATCTACTGTTGCTATTCAGTATGTGATGCTCCTGTCAGCTTATATATATTATATAGAACATGTTGCCACTAAAGTTACTGGGGTATATGTAGTCTCACCTTATCTCAAATCTCTTGTGAACAAGTGAACAATATCAGCCAGTAAACTCTGCATATACTTTGGAAAGGACTGCTGTCACCGTTCAAGCCACCCACACTGCCACACCATGCGCTCACTACAGGTCACTACCTCACAACTGATGCAGCACCTGGGCTGTCTGAGCATATATACGCACTTATCTGTCTATGCCAGCAGGGCACCCCCTACATTTGGTTTTTATGGCTTCTGTAGTTGCATTGTTAAGGAAACCTCCCTTGAAGGAAACCTTAAATCATGTCTTTTCTGAATAGAAGTTGTGTCTATGCTATGTGCATTGGGGGTGTGAATATTAATACCAAGCCCTTTACATTCAACTACGTAGGTGGACTCTGAAGACTTCTGTGTGGCTAGGTATTGTCTGGACTGGGGTCGAAACGTCTGGTTAGTTGACAAGATCCATCTGTCCAATTTCAGCCCGGCTAGTGTAGTACCAGAGATTTCGCCATACGTAGGTAGACTCCCACATAATTATAGGAAGATGCTATATATGCTGTGTAAGACTTCATCTTCGCGATTTTCGCAAGATGGCTGGCCTTCACGAATACGTATCCTCACGTATATTTGCCCTCTGCACATTCAGTATAGTAATTAACCAGGCTGCCATTCGCGAAATAAAAACGCAAAATACCCTACCAAACGGCGATTCTCAAAATTTTCATCACGCGAAAACTAGCTTACACAGCTAAAAAGCTTACACAGTACTATATATACATGAAATACAAGTACTATATATGACAGATAAGGTTAAACGAAGTACATATGTTCTACCTTGAAGCATATACAACCCTGTTGGCCACTATATATAGCAACCATCAATACACAGTTCCACCCTAATCACTGGGAAAAAAAAAACGAAATTTCCTAACAGGGTGTGTTTCAAGAAATGTCCAGGAAATGTTTTGCAGAGATTTCCTGGACATTTCCTAGACATTTTGTGAAGCAGACAAGTGCATGTCCGGTACATTTCCTATTGCCCCAGGAAAGTCCATGTATATATACTGCACATTTCCTGCACCTTTCAGGAAACCGAAACTATGATTATAATGTAACAAAATTGCATTGCCTAATATATAATATAATATAAAATATTACAATTGTACATACAGCACACAGCTAGCTAGCCCATGGCCTGGTATACATCCATGTCCATTCGTACCATGGCCATGCATAAAAACATGGCCAGCCAAACGTTAACAGCAGTTGATTCAGGCCTTCTTGTCCATGATTGGATGCATGCATATGTACATACACGGATGGGTGTGTGAGTAAGATGCACATGCATATGGATCCACGCATGTACGAATGAAGATCGATCGATAAATAGAGCATGACATATATTGTGCATGTATGTACATTGGTATAATTGATGAACAGCAAATGCATACATATGCATGTATTTGGCCAGCCAGTGGCAGCTGACCATTATACTGAATTTTCAAGTGCATGCATTCACGAAGAAAAAATTCCAAGAATGTCCATGCACGAATCAAAACAGTTATTAATATAGTACGTAACTGCAAAGTGCAAACATAGCAAAATATACAGTTCCACCATAATCATGTTTCTTATTACATAATTATATACCCGGTGATTCCTGACAAACGCATCTGATTGGGCGAAAGGTGTAACCTAATCAATCTAGAGTGCCGCTAGACCGTCCCCTTCCACGCCTGCCGGGCACTTACGGGACGGTCTAGCAAGCCAGACTAGACCTGCCCAGCCGTGAACTATAGAATACGGAGTTTGGTTGCCACCCCTCCGCACTATGGCGTTTGCGAAAAGTCGTTTTAAGAGTAGAAGCAGCAGCAGTCCAGTCAGTGTGCACCCTAGCAGCGCTGCCCACCCATGGGACGAAGACAGGCGGAATGTTATTGCTGCAGGCGCTTCCTTTCAAGTGAAGGCAAGTGTGTTGATGTACAGATTTGCTAGCTGTATAGCTACTAGCTTAGCAAAGCTGTAGCGTGTGTTTGTAGCTTGCTAGGTAAACTGTATCCGAAATATATGATGTACGCGCAGCAAAGTAGTGTTCGCTAGTGTAGGCCGTATACTTCACTGAATACATAAGCAGTGTGGTTGAAGACCAAGCAGCCGTTAGCAAACTACATGTATTGCTGAAACTTCAAAGAGTGAATAGATTTAGAATAGGCAAGCACTAAGTTGGACGTTTGTCGCTTATCAAGTGTTAGAATTACGCAACGACAAAATAAGATATCGCAGAGTTACCCCATTTTACCTTACAGGACTATTCCAAACATGATTTGCAAATGATACGTAGAAAGGCAGTGAGGGGATCTGGTGTAGTTAATGTGCAGAGCAGAGAGAAGGTGCTACTGAAAGATGATGACAGCTACTGAAAGAGTGTGCTGTGAACATCATAGAATCAGATGTTCAGCATATGAAGTTGTTGTCATTTCCTTCCTTGCCTTCCTCTGATGACGTTTGGCACTAATTGGAACCTGATTAGAAGGAATGCAGCATGATGCAATGTCCTCAAAGGCTTGGTCACAAGCGGAAACAAGCAAAACTTACATGGTGGAGGTCTGACTATACCAAACTAGTCAGTGCATTCAAAAAGGAGCCAATGTTACTTGGAGATGTCACACTGAAGCACCATTCACTCGATAAACATCTAAAGTGGCAGAGATGCAGTGTAAAGACCCTCTTCAGTACAAGATCAGAAAAACAATATTCAACTTAAAATACAAAATTTCTTTGAAAGCACCGTCTTCTTTAGATAATTTCTCACCCATAGGTGTAGAATGTAAGGTAAATGATTACTACAACTTCATATGAATATTCTATGGGTTAAACTGAGTGAGGAACAGGATAAAGAGTCTGTCACTGTGCTACATGCCATCATACTCTTCATGTCGGGAGTGGAGGAAGTCCTGCAGTCCATGGTAGAACAGGTAGCCAAGTACCATTCGCGGGGTCCAATAATGTTAGGTAGTCACATCAGTACAAAGTGTGTCTGGGTAGATGGCAGGTAGCCAGCAGATAGCCACATAGCTGCATACAAAATGAGTTCTATTGATTGTTGCCTATGATATCAGTGTAGATGGGGACGTGAGTGTCTGTCAAATGGGATGGTGATTAATGTGGTGAAGAAAGGCCAAGGTGAAGAGTGTGTGAATTTTCTTAGTAAAGAGTTGTGTTATGGGGTAGTGAATGCAGAGGAAAGGAAATGGATGCTTTCATGTGCATTTGACTCAGTGGCGAATTATTGTGTATTGTGGGGGAAAAAGGAATTGAACCTCATTGACAATTCAGAGTGGTAACAATGATGGAGTGTATTCATGAAGTTCATTGTCAAGGGGCCAGAGTATTCACTGGTTTGTTGAGTAGGATCTGTGAACTAGATGGAAGAGGAGAGACAACAGGTGATGAAAGTTGGAGCAGAACAGGCAGTGTTCTATAGTGTGTGTGTGAGTGAAGAGCTACACTATACTGCAGTCTCTATTGCACATCCTTCTCTTTCAACTTCCATCTCAGTTGGTGCTTACTGCTGTCTCCTCTAACCAAGAAGTTGTGTATGGTGGATTACAGACACCTTCACACAGATCTCAATGTGAATGTTTGAGTCTTCATATGCTCACCATGTTCATTATCCCCTTTAATTACTTTTCTATACACAGAATCTCAGTAGCCTTCTCCTACTATCATCCCCCGCTTGTTACCGTGCTTCCCCATGACATCACGTCAACTCTTGTATTAAGGTCACCAATCACCACCATTATGACTCCTCTTAGTGCCTATACTTGTATCATTAATACAATCATGCATGACTTGGGAGAGTTAGAGATGGCATGCAATGTCAGTGTCCAAGACAGCCCTCGCTGACCATCAAGTCCAGGGCATGGTTGCTGGACACAGGCAGTGACCTCTAGGTACAAGAGCCTCGCAGGCACAGGACTCCTGATCTCAGCAAGGCGAAACTCAGTGCTGTGCGAAGCCACCCCATTGTGCTGCTGTAGGGCTGGTGTCGCTTCTCCACAAGGAGTGCTGCCAGCTGCTTGTAAAAAACAGTTCCACCATTGCTGCAAATACCAGTGGAGTGAATGAGGCCCTCTCAACTTCTTGGACATGCTGTTCATAGGTGTGATGCTTATCTTGCTCATGTCTACGGTAGCTGGCCGTTAACTGGTGAGACCGGTTGGTTGGGGCACTCAGGTTGATCGAAGACCCTTACATCAAAAAATTCATTCGTTCATTCATTCATTCATTCATTCGAACCAGCCTCCCCAGAGACCTCTTGCACTGATGTCCAAACTGGCTTCCTCTGCACGAATGCATTGCTGTGACTGGAGCTGGTTTGAAAGGTGCAGCCTTGAAATGACTGTAGCTCAGCTTGTTGATTGCCAGACCTGACTGGCCATGAAAAAGGAGGCTGTGGCAACACCGGTGCACTTTCAGCAGATGGATTTTTAAGCGCAAGCCACCCTTGAAAATATGTCTTGGTATCTAGCGCGTTGCACACATTCACTTCCTGCAAAGCGCTGGTTCATTCAAACTGTCGGACGCCTTCTACTGATTTATGGCCACTTTGCTCCATGATGATCTTTTCTGTAACCTTTGCACTAAACATCTTTGTGACACCACATGTACGCAGGCATGATTTGTCACATCCTTCCCTAATTGTCCTTGCAATGCCATGGTTTTCACCATTACTCCCAAGCTGTTTCACCCAACTGGTTTCAACATTAACCATGATGCACTGTGACTCTCTTGGGTAACTGTCCTGGGTTTGAGGTAGAATACATCTTCCTCTTTTGCTCCATTTGGTAGTTTTGATATATAAGTGTCCAATATATGGACATGGCACCTGTCCATGCGATCACTGTCATACTGGTGGACAACTTTGTTAGCTGTCCATAATTGCTTCAAACCGCCCGATATGTTTCTTTGACCCGTGCTCTGAATAGGTGTACTGCACCTCCGATTGTCCATCTACCTTGACTACCTCACGACAGAACTGAGACAACTTCAATGCACAGTGATCTGAACCCACACGGAGGCAGACGTTCGTGCCATTCAAAAGGGACACACACTATGAAGGAGGTCCTGAGGCGTATTCTGATTGAGAACACCACAGTCCCAAAGTTTCTCTTCATCCTCCTGTGTGAGCACTTCGGTTGACTTTGCATTGCAGCCAACACCTTATGCTTTGAGTCTACGGTACAAGGAATCCAGGAGATTTCTGAGCACTATGAACTCCTTGTCTGTCATTAGGTTGATCTGTTTCTCTTTCTGTTTCCGAGTACGTATGCTGCTGGATTCCCATCACATAATGATACAGAGTCTTGGGTGGATGCGTCTAACCATCAAGCTTGCATGCTTCCGTCCTGAACCGGCAGAGCCACTTCGCAAGCAAAGTGTGATCATCCGTCAGCAGAATGTCTGCAGGCACTTTGTCGCTTAAAGACTCAGGTTTCTGGCCTGCCCCCAGCTCTGGAAATGTCGCACGCACTTCTCCATGTCTGCCACGGTGTTCTTGGGCACGAAGCCACGACGCATGTCCTCCATGTCATCATCTTCGAGATCAAAGTTGAACCACTTGCTGGTCGGTAGGATGCCCTTTGACGCTGCAGGCTGCTGAACGTTTGGAAGCTTTCGCCATGATTGTAGGAACTGAACCAGGCTGATACGTCTGCTTGACTACTCAATGCCCTCACATTTGAAATGCCCTCGCATTCTCGTGGGCAATTGTTTTCAATAAGCGACTTACTACACACTCAATACCATATTGCATACTTTACTGCACAAGGCCTGAGGGAGCGAAGCGCCCAAGGGTGTCATACAGTAAATGCAATACGCTATTGAGAGCTAATTGGAGACGGAAGACTTCAAAGCATGATAATCACAATCTTTGTAAAGTACTTCCTAAAAATAATATGTTAGCATGTGTTGTTCATTAGCCGCTGCATTTCTTTCACACTGGGCTGGATCTTTTGTAGCCTTCCTGTTAGCTAGTCTGTGTGAGGATCATCAAGTATGGGAGCAGAGGATCATGTTTATCCCTAGAGATGAAGTGCACACATCTAATTTACATGTTCTTATCGAACATCCAGTTTTTTAGTTCACTGCTACAATCCATGTTCATCACTTTTTTGGCCCTTTAGAAGTGGTAAAGAGTCACATACCTGTCTGTGCACCCACCAATACAAACAAATCTTCCCCATGGCATAGATTAAGGCATAATTTACAGAAACATTCCATGCCACTAACGTGTTAGCAACAGGCAGCTCCGCTCCCCCCATGCAATAGAAAAAGGTGATGTGTTATTTCAACATTGATCTGCATGTTGCCGTTTTTCTGTACTGCGTAGTACCTTGGATCCGTGACAGTCCCAAATCCACGAGGGGTGGAGACCTGTATGCAGGCTGTAAAGAGTCTTCCATATGTGAGTTATGGACATTTGGCAGCAGAAGCTACTGTCACTTATATGTGTGATTAGCTTAATTGCATCTGCTTCCATGTGTATACCTACTGTAATGCATGTGTTATGCTAAATATTCTTTAGTCGTCCCAATTAACCAGTGGCATTTCAATTTGCCAAGATTAGATGGTAATGCAAATGGTTTGTTGGTGCAGTTGCTGATAAAAAGATATGGAATTTTTGTATTATATCCCTACACCTTGCATGTCTACTTAGGGAAAGAACAAGAAAAAGATGCTACTGAACGTTTCTACAAATGGCATACGGATTTTTGATTTGGCCACAAAGGTACATTTCATGCTGTCTTCTGAATAAAAAATACTACACCTACCCCAATAGTGTCTTCTGTCATGACTCATGAATTTGTATCAAGGTATGTATGGGTCTACACGGTAAGGTCAGCAGCTTATCAATAACGACTCAACAGGATACTACTGCACTTCATTCATGCACAAGCTAACTACACACTATTACTATAACAATCTGGAGCACGAACACAGTCTCATTGTCAATTACATACATAGTTGCGGTGCTAAAGGTTACAACAAGAAGGTACCACATCTCCTCCCTTACCAAGAGATAGGGAGTTTAATGTTGAGTAACCAACCATCTTAAATGATCAGGCAGTCAGCACTGCCTCAGGGTGGCACTGTGTAGGTATCTGTGAAGGCTGGCGAATTCATCAGAGGGTACCACTGTGCTGGCGTCTGTGAAGGATATGGTGAGTCCTGAGCTGCAAGTAGTTCTTCAACTTGAGCATATTGCAACGTATCCAGTGAAATGACATCTGCTTGGGCAACTTCTGGGGGGGGGGGGGGGGGGGACTATCTTCATGATAATTCATGGGATCACTGTGTTGGCCAGAATCTGGCCATTGACTACTTTCACTGTCACATAATCCTTGGTGTGCTTTCATCAGATCAATATGTGTCCTGAGTCTTCATTTCAGAAACGGCACACTGGGTGGTGCATCTCAGCATGTGAACGAATTTCTTTGGCAAGACTGGGAGGCTGGATGGCAGGGGCACTACATACAATACAGTTAGATGAAGTTCAATGCCATCCAGTGCTCATCCATTGTCAGTACCCATGCTTCTGCGCCACGCTATAGAGCAGAACAGTCTCTACAGTGCTTTAAGAAGGATGTATTATGATTTTGCCTGACATGTTTGACTGCCAAACATGTATGTCTGCTTGCATGCCTGCCAAGCTTGTGCCTGTCGTGCTACAAAATATCTGCATGATAACACTGCCTAGCTATGAAGGTACTTGCATGGCCAATGGGACCTTTGATGACTGTCAGCCCTGGCTTCAGTCACCCACTAGTGCGTATTTTGTCTACTGATCTTCAGGCCAACATGTAGTGCCTCTTGTTCCACAGCAGTAAAAGTTGAGCTTGTGTATCTTTATTTTGGTATGAGAGCAATGCTATGTCACCCACAAGGTACAGGTCGGTACTGCAAATGCAGAGGAAGGTGTACATGATGAAGTGCCCCCACTGGGAATAATGGGTGCTGTTTGGTATAGCACACATATCAATAGAAAAGTGATCACCAGTATAAACAAATATGGGAGCAAAGTATGCGCCTAATGTGAGCTTCCTTCAGGAACCGTGAAAACTCACTTGATGTGAATTGTGGACAGTTGCCCAATAGCAACTGTTCTGGTAACACATGATGAACAAATATGACTGGGCAAATTTTTGAGCAATCACGTAGCAGTGAAGAAACAGATAGAAATGTAGACGTTTCGACCGCAAAGGTCTTCGTCAGTACAATGCTGAAGAATGTGGTGAGTGATTGACCTAATATATACAGCAACCTAGTGACGTTATAAAGGCGGGAATGTCTTTGATGAGGTGACAGGTGACAGGTCATGAGTAATAATAATAATAACGAATAATGAAAATGAAATAGCACTAA
This sequence comes from Aplysina aerophoba, assembly GCA_949841015.1. NCBI lineage: Eukaryota > Metazoa > Porifera > Demospongiae > Verongiida > Aplysinidae > Aplysina > Aplysina aerophoba. Next base: position 15,844 of record CATKZD010000119.1, read on the forward strand.
ATAATAATAATAATGGGTAATATGGTAAGGATGAAAATAGTGGATCTTGTGAGGGGTGAAGGGACACAGACCTACTAGGACCCATGGGTTGGTCAGGGTGGGTTCAGGACAGGGTTCCATACTGTGGACAACTGTAGGCCACTGTCCAGGTTCATGGTCTTCTCGCTCAACTTAATGTGGATGGCTTCGGTTGTTCTTCTCTGCCAGTAGCCGATCATACCGCTCCTCCTCACTCTTGCACCATCCCAGTCAATCATGTGGCTCGACTCATGGGCATGGACTGCGATGCCGTTCTTTGGGTCTCCACGTTTCACCGCCTGCTTGTGCTCGCTGAGTCTCACCTTGAGCGTTCTCTTGGTCTCCCCGATGTAGGTTTGATGGCATTCTTTACAGTGGACCTTGTAGACCACTCCTCTCTTCCTTTCCTCCGGGATGCGGGTCTTGACCTGCATCAGGATCTGCCTGAGGGTCCTCACTGGCTTGAAGACTGCCTTTACGCCAAGGGAGGTGCATACTCTCTCCAACTTCTCGCTGAGTCCTTGAATATAGGGGAGACGCATGGTTTTTGGTGGGTCTTCGCTCGCAGGTTCAGAGGGAGGGGGAGTGAGAAAGGTGGGTCGACGAGAGAGTGTCTTCTTCACTAGGTCCTCGGGGAAGCCATTGGCTTGGAAAACCCTCTGGAGGTGCTGGAGTTCAGGCTTTTCGGATGTGGAGTCACAGATTTGGTGGGCTCTGTTGCACATACATCTCAATACCCCTGTGATGGTTCTCTGATGGTGGTGTGAGTGGAAGGGGATGTAGCGGTCCGTGTGGGTGGGCTTACGGTAGACCCCTGTGCACAGTCTGGTTTCGCTCCTGGTCACGTGTACGTCCAGGAAGGCTAACTTGTTTTCCTTCTCGTGCTCAATGGTGAACTTTATGTTCGGGTGTTGTCCATTGAGGTGTTCGTGAAAACGTTGTAGCTCATCCTGTCCGTGCGACAGATGACGAATGTGTCGTCCACGTAGCGTAGCCAGAGACGAGGGGGCAGTGGGGCTGTCCGCAGGGCATTCTCCTCCAGGTACTCCATGTACAGGTTAGCAAGGACAGGTGAAAGGGGGGAACCCATGGCTGCTCCGTCTGTTTGTTCAAAGAACTTGTCTTGGAACTGAAAGTACGTTGACCGTACACAGAGTTCAATGAGTTCAATTAGCTGGGGTGTGGGGATACTGGTTCGCTCTTTCAGGGAGTCATCGGCAGA
>CATKZD010000120.1:0-16174 GCA_949841015.1 Aplysina aerophoba
CATAACTTTATCTGCAGTGAAAACTTGCTTCGAAACTATAAAGCTATTTCCCAACGACGCCTTTTTTGCTACACAACAGAGACGTGTACAACTACGTACGGAGATAAATGTACTTTACACCTACTTTTATAGCTATTAATTGCTGGGGTATCCCCTATCAATCAATGGCCCTATCCTTTTGCTACATTCAGTTACAGACACCGAATTTGCTAGCCTATTCCTGAGGTGAGATAAATATTCTGGAAGTTTGTTACATATATGTAATGTATGAGGGTACAAGGGCTAAAAATGTAAATGGTAAAAATTTCTACATATATACATTATATTATATCTATGGCATAGTTATGTACATTGAGCAGCATGCACCCACATGCAAACATGCACACACACATGCCTCGATTGTCAGGTGCGTAGGCAGGAATTTTCAAATGGGGGTTTCCAATTTTGTTTTATCACATTACAGTTCTGCATGCAGGCATGGCCTTCACATGATCATTGTCCCTTCAGCAGCCATACTTACAGCTGGCTCTGCACCACATTGCCCGCCTGGCATTGCACATTAAATGAAACAGTTGGGCTGCCAGGGTGGAGGAGCATGATGGAGTGGGTATCCAACTGAAGTAGAAGATGGACAAGAAGCTGTTCTGAAAGTACACCAGAAATGCTGAACAGAGAGCTGGTGCTGAGAGTGTAGTCTCGGAATATCAACCAATTGGTAAAAGCTGTTCAACACATGTTTGTACTACTTACGTAAGCACGTCATGTACACTTGCATGTGTCCAAGTAAATAGAAATAAATTGTTATTCAAGACTTTGGTCGTCTTATTATGCAGTGCTGTAGTGGCAATGATTGACAATGAGCATACGTAATGATATATAAAGGACAGAATAGTAAAGAATGGCCAAAGACTTGCGATAGTACACCTCTGTTGTGTCCCCTGGATGGTTGGCATGCCTTTTTTTGTAAGGAACACCTTAGTGTCGTCAAAAGCACATCATACTCAAGTGCACGCCTTGATACCCTTGTCAAAGATGGCATGGAAGTGGGTGTCTATGTTTCATTATACTATGTGCTGGACTACTTGTAGTATGTCCAGAACTCTTGCTTCCATAGCTCTGGTCAAGTTCTCAGTGTAGGACATATGCCACTCAACAATGTGCAGTGTGATAATGAACTCAAAATTGAGGATAGCCTTGGATAGTGCTTCAGCATCCACTATGGCATCTCTAGACCAAGTTGAAGGATTGTTGGTGGCATCATCAAATGACTTAATGATATATGATGCACATATGTAGCAGGTCCTTGCAGCTGAGGTGGAGCAGAAGAAACGACACTGCTGAAGCCTCTGCACCCACTTCACCTCAGCATAGCATTCAAGGCACTGGCAGGTGGCGAGCATCGCACAGTACTCCTCTACCTGCTTCCTCTCTGCCACATTACAAATCTGAACAATTGCATCTACCTTCTGCTGTGTGCTGGCAGCAAGAGCATTGATGTAGCTCCGATGCAATAGGAAGCTAGTATGTCTAGCCGGCTTGGCAACTCTAGAATGCTTTGCAGGTGATGCAAATGCTCTGTGCAATCTCAGTCCTCCTGCACATATGCAGGTCCTTGCAGCTTAGGTGGAGCAGAGGAAATGATACTGCGTAGCAGGGTGTTCAGATTCTCTCTGTTTCAAATGCTTCCACGTGGAGGACAGCTCGGGCTAGCTGTACGTAATGGTCGCAGTTTTCCACAGTCAAGCAGCTTGGTAATAGACTGAGAGATGTGGCTGAGTGGGCACACCCCTGCCTGGTCATACTGCACCGGTAGGATCGATCGCATCACCCATCGCATCTGGCGAGGTTGCTCTTGCGAGGTTGGCTCATCTGCACCATGTGGAACTGCAGACGTGTTGCTGTCAGAATGAGTAAGAGATCGATCGAGACTGCCACCACCAGTCTGATTAGGGCCAGTGTCAGATTGATCCAAGATCGGGTCGGACTGATGAGGTGTATTGGGTTGCTCATGATCCCTGTAAGATTGATCTAGAGGGCTGCACGACAGATCAGAGATGCTTGAAGAGTGATTTGGAGGGCTCTGATAGCAGGCCTGCCAACCTGAATTTTCCAAAAATCTTGAGACACAGCATGCGAGTCAGGAAAGCCAACAAAAATTAATGTTCGCTTCACCCGGCTTTACATTTGTATTTTTTCTCACAATACACTCAACATTCATGCAATTTCATGCTTGCGTGCCGTGGTGAGCCATAAATACGTTGTAGCTACCATTCCATGCATGCACTTCATTATAAAACAAGAAGACTACTTAGCATTGTTTTAGCATGCTGTACAAAAAGTATTGGGGAAAATGCTTAAGCTTGTTGCGGAGATACTACTATAGTCACTTTTTATGCATATCATTATACTGTTTTGTTGCGCCTTTTGCAGCCTTTAGCAGATCTTTTGATGGTTCCCATTTTGTGCACGGATCACTGTTTGCCAGCTTGATCTGAATCATCGATGACAGAGTTCCGTTGGCATCAAGACTAGATCGGCCTGGGGTTTTATTCTGCCTAATCAATGAAAATACCCTCTCTTCTCCTGCATTGCTGTGAGGGATGACCAAAACTAGTCTGCCCACTTCTGATAGCAGTTGAAATCTCGGTGAGCTGTCCACATTCTTCATGCCCCACAGGTGAGCCCATATCATGTCCATTCTGTGGTGTTCCTTCCTGGCGTCTTCTGTCTCTTCCTCACATATCAGGGCTTCTTTCCAAACTGCCTCAGGAATGTCAGACTTGTCAAGAAGTTGATAGTCTGTAAACTCCTCCTGCAGCAAATCCATTTGTACAGGCGTCAGCTGCAGCAAGTTTGAGTATCTTGCACAAAAGAATTCTACAGAGTCAAAGGTGCACTCTTCTCTCTTCTCAAAATTTAAAAACCTTGCATTGCTGAGGAAGCAGTCATCAAATGGCAGTTTCTTCACAGCCTGTGAAGCAGCATCAACATAGAAAGCTCGAACTGCTGCATAAAATTTCTTCTGCTCATAGGCACTAATATCACCTTCGTTGAGAAGCTTCTGCAAGCACTGCTTTGTTACGATGCCAATGGTTATAGCGGAGTCACCAAGATGGTTTGCAGGATTTTCAAAGTCCACCTTCGTGACATCATCTTCCGCTCTGATTGCCTGCAAGGTTACAAATTTGCTGAGGAGTTTTTTGAGGAAAACGCGGATGGAATCTGCTACCAGATAGATATTGGGATCTTCCCGTTGCAGAAGGAGATTCACCTGAGTGAATGTAGGCAGGACTGACTGATAGAAGAGTAAATACACTTCTGTCAGTGGCTTTTCAAAGGCAGTAGCCAACCTTTTGAACCTAGCTTGCGATTCTGCTTCTGATTTAAAGTAGCTTTGTAGTGAGCTATATAGCTGTAAAATTCTGTATACAGCCTTCTCCAAGCTAAGCCACCGCACGCTGACATACCTGACTACCTCACAGTAGTCACTGTCACAGAAACTGCAGAACTCCCTCAGAATTCCCTTTCGCTTCGTGCTTTTGTCGAACCAGTAGAAGACATCCACACAGAGATCTTCCACATCGAAGCCTGCCGATTTTTGGAGAGCCTCCGAGGCATGACCAGCAATATTGTGTACAAGGTGGCATGGACAGCCCATAAAGTAGCATTCGGCATTCTTTTGTTGCACATGGGTCATGATTGAATGCCGCAGACCGATGTTGACGCTGGTGTTATCAACACCAAACCCGACGCAATTACGCCATGGAATATCGTACCTGTTCAGGGCGGAGTCTATCTTGCCGAATATAGCCACAGAGGTGCCACAGTCACGGCCTGACGTTGTACACATATCCAGCAAGTGAGTCACTACTTGCTGTCTGGTGATGTCAAAAATCTTCACCGTCAAGGGATTCAACTTCTCCACACCCGTGTCATTCGATCCATCAACTAGAAGGCTGAAAGGGTTCCCCTTCATCTCTTCCACCAGGGCAGCTATAAGAGAAGAAAACTTGCAATTATACTGGGCTGAGCAATGTGTGTACTGTATAAACAGTGGACCTCCACTAGGGTGACAAACAGTACGTTGCAGAAACCACAATAGGACAAATGACCTGGAGCTCCATTATACATAAAATTAAGCAAGAAAAAGTGTCATTATGTGCGCTGGTGTTTATGAACAACTTCAACATGAGTCTTCCCAGCCACTCTGGACTTCACAGCAAATTAAGTATTTAATTAAGACAACCTCTAAGGTAGCTCATGAACAATCTGGTACTTACCCTGGAAATGAGGAGCAATGGCCAGGTTCAGCATGCTTGTTGTCTTTGTCCTGGCGCTCGAATACCGCTTTGCTATCTGGCTGTCTGGGAAAACATCACGGAGTAGAGGACTTAGGTGGTCTGCCACAGCGAAAGGTACATTGTGCTCCACCATGAAGTTGGCGATCTTTACCTCAGCTCTAGTTGCCTGGCACAGAAAGCAAATTTCCTGCATGTGATGTGAGCTTACGGGTGAGCCATAAAATAAGAATTTAGAACTCACTTTGTCTTGTAGGGGGTCGGCAGACGTAAAGGAGAGTCTGGGCTGGGTAGCCAGTGTCTTTGCTAACTTCTGGTGGCTTTGGCTAGCAATATGATCCTTGACATCAGCAGCACCTTGATGGCCACAGCTTAAATTCTTCGCACATACGTTGCATCTAAAACTGTGGGGGCTGCCAGGCACAGCTGTCACAAATGGCCACGTTTTCTTCCACTCCTCTGAAAACTTGGTTTTATATAGGAAGCTCCCTGTAAACTTTGTTTTCTTCTTCTTTGCAGCAGGCTGAGCCGATTCACAGCCCGTGTCACGATCGCCTAATTCTTCACTCGATTCCGCCATTTTCACAATGCGTAGCCTGACCAACTGCCCTCACAAACGTTAACACGTGGACAGGCTAATGATATCACCTTGTGGAGAGCAACTGTCATCCACAAGATGATATCAGCACAGAGCGATCGATGGTAGTCGAAGCATTCTCCTTATCGACGGTCGACATCGATTTCCAATCTCGGTGATCGACAGTCGACATCCGCGTCGAATGATTGCGGTGATCGACAGTCGACATCCGCGTCGAATGATTGCGGTGATCGACAGTCGACATCCGTGTCGAATGATTGCGGTGATCGACAGTCGAATCTTCGTTCGTGATCGACCGACGACGTCGGCAACTCTATCGATCTTCGAGTCGTCACGTCATTTTGTGTGTGTACAGGGCTAAGGGCTTGTACTTAAAGTCGCATATTATAGTATGTAATATATAACATGTATATAATAATAATTTATATTATATATGATACGAATTGACGTCATCTAGCGATTGCATCATCTGCGGATAATATGGTGGCTAGACTATAGCTGTATAGCGTTGCCTTTTAATGGGGCTCATGCAGAAATCCTTGGCTTCTTCATAACCAAAATCCGTGAGTTTGAATACCTAACCCGTGAGAACGTGAGATTAGTCCTGAAACCGTGAGACTCCCGGAAAATCCGGGAGAGTTGGCAGGCCTGTGATAGTGTTCAGGGGAAGAAGTTGTATCACCATCACCTGCACAATTGTAAACAAACAGTGGTCTAAATATTTTAATGTAAGCTTTGTCTCGTTGCCATTCCACCCACACAACAACAAAACACATGCTACACAGCTATGCCAGTGCTGTACTGATGGCACTTTGGTTCAAACTGATTTTATTACTTTTGGTGCAATATGTTGAAATGGATAACAGGCTATGATACAGATATCAGCTTATGATATGGATATCAAGCTATGATATGGATATCAGGCTATATGTCTTGTATCAGGTGATGATATCCCTACCATGCATAACACACCAATTATGACACAAACGGCACCCGATAGGAATCCACGGTGACTTTGTTGTTTAACTTAGTCCAGTTAGAAAATGGATTTCATACAAAATTTTGAGTGTCTGAGGCAAATAGGCAACATGGAAGCATAGACCGAGGAGAAAACGGGATAGGAAACGCGTGACGTCACCGAGCAGAGCTCGCAATCCGATGATGTAATGCATAGTTACACGGAAAATGGCCGACTCGCTCTCCGTATCTTCCGTACGCGACCCTTATTCGTTCGTCACGCGCTTTGTGAAGTCGCTCGAAGGCGGAATTCACTCTAATTCGTTCTCTAAGCGTGGTAAGAGACAGAATGAGGAAGTAAAATGCTTCATTGACGCTGCAGCCACGAAGGATCTCAAGCCATTGGTGTCAATCTTTGCCACCAGCCTCCTCGAAATCCTGCAACAGTGTGTTCAGGGAACGCATGCTTCAGATGCACGGTGTCGAGAGAGGTCATATGTGGCATTCTATCAGGCCCAACTAAGAAGCATTCCTGATCTGTGGATTAAGGTTCACAGTGACATGTCCTTGCCACCTCCTGACCCAATTTGGCCTCAGACTGCTAGTCGCCTCATGTTTGAAGACATGCTTGTAGAGATGTTGAAGGGCAAGAATTTGCAAGGAAGAGCTGCAGCCCCTGAGAAGCAAGTACACACAGAAGCTGACCAAGAGAATGTCTTGCGTTATGCGGCAGGCTTTGTACCCTTCAAGCTACTACAAAAGTATAGACAAAAGGACACAGAAGAGGCTGCTGCCATTGTAGATAGCCTGTCAGAGATGGCAGTCTCTGGAGAGGACAGCAGTTTCCTGGCATATACTGCTGAATGGACCAAAGCCATCAACAGGGGTGGACGTTTGAGGTAAGCAATGCAGCTTATCTTTTCTTTTGTGCTATGGAGGGCCAAGTGCGTACCCTGCTCAGGGCACATACAATCAGTGGCACTGTACAGTGGTTTCGAGGTTACTTGTCCCGATTGCGATTTGAAGTCTGCACTCGATCACGCGGCACGTGATAAATGAGCGTCATAGTTCGTCATTTCGTATTCAAAATTCGAATTGCGTGAGCACTCTTCGTAGTACAGTCAGTTGGACGGAGTCGGACGGACTGCTACTGTATCATGCCGAAGGCATGTTCCAGTGATCTCAGATGGAGGATAGTTTGGAGCTACCTTTACAGAGGCCAGGATATTGAGGGAGTTGCTGAGCAGTTTTTCGTATGTACCAGAACTGTGCGACGATTTGTAGATTTGTTTCTGAGTACGGGAGACGTAACCACTGAGCACAGGAAGCCAGGACCCTCGAAGAAACTATCAGAAACGGAACAACTTATCCTCTTGCAGATCCTGTTCGAGAATCCTGGTATATATTTGGACGAGATTAAGGAGAAACTGCAGGAATCGAGTGGATTATCTGTTGCCCATAGTACCATATGTGTTGAAGTGCATGAACTTGGACTCACACGGCAGAAAATGAGCTTTATTATGTCTCGCCGATGCGAAGACAAACGGGCTGAGTTCCTCTGCCAAGTTATGAATATCCCTGCTAGAATGTTTGTGTTTGTAGATGAAACTGGAAGCAACCAACGTGATCTACACCGTGAGCATGGATATGGACTGCGTGGCACAACACCTGTCAAGTTAAAGTTTCAGACAGTGAATGGCAAAAGAATTTCTGTAATTGCGGCTATGAGTACCAATGGCGTTGAAGATTTCTACATAGTGGAGGGGTCTGTCAATGGTGAGATATTTTGTGAGTACTTGTGCAATAGTTTATTGCCATTATTACAGCCATTCAACGGAACAAATTCCAACTCTATTGTAATCATCGACAATGCCTCAATTCATCATCTCGATGAGGCCTGTCAGTTAATCCTCAACACTGGCTCACTATTGTGGTTTTTGCCACCCTATAGCCCAGACTTAAACCCAATTGAGCAGTTATTTCATCAAGTCAAGGCGTTCTTGAGGAATAACCAAGCTGCTTTCCACACCACCAGCAATCCCAGAGTTGCTATTGCCTCTGCCTTTGCCCAAGTAACAAGAACTCATTGCTGTGCATATATTGGACATGCTGGCTACTTACTGTAGAGCTCTAATTGATCTTTTACTTACTATACTATATTACTGTACTTTTATACCCACAGTTATCACTGGTTCCTTATCATTTAATCATGAAACAAGTGAACAAATTGAATTACATGTATAATGTAGCCAATTATACAAGTTAAAACACATGCATGTGATCACGCAGCTGCAAAACACAATGAGGTAAAGGAGGGATGCATACTAAAGATGGCATACACAATAGCTGTAAACCTATAGCAAAAACGCAACACTGCAGTGCCATGTCCACTGCATGCAAGTGGCAATTGATGACTAATGCATGCATGATGCAGACTACAAAGAATCCATCATGTCCAGTATCTTCTCCTTTTGTTTCTGAAAGTCAGCCGTGGAAATTGCATCCAGTTCTAACAACTCGTGCAGCTCTTTGATCTGCTTAATATAAGCAGATCGAAGGGAGGCCACCGACTTTGGGGTTAGACTAGTACTTGAGCCACGTGCTTGATCCTCCCGAGGGGGTGAAGATGACAAGTTGACTGATGCAATTGCTGTTGCTGAGCATGAGCAATGAGACCGGCACTGGCCTTTGCTTGTTGATTGCCTCCTGAACATGGACCCAAGCGGTGGTGCATCTGTGCTTGTATGAGCACCACTGCAGATTGCCTCTGCCCACAACCTATATTGTGGAGCAGAATAAGCAGAGCCGTGCTTTTCCTTCAGCTCATCAAACAAGTTTTGAACACGCTCATGCCGTTCATCCAGTATTGAGACTTTTCGCCTTTTTTCTGTGGAAGTATCCTTGTCATGGACTCCAGCAGGATTCACATCATCATTTTCTTCACCTTGCATTACACAATCGCACCAGAGTTCACCCTTACCCTTGCTTAGGGTAGTATCAATAAGCTTTTGAAGTTCATCATCTGTGTGGAAGCAGACTTTTTTCCTTCCCTTCACGACATACCCCACACTGCCCACTGCACGAATGGGCAACTGGTGTGCCAGGTAGAATCTCAAATCTGTAAGCGTGCGTATGTCCTTAATGTCTACATCAGCCAAAATGAAATTCCTTTCAACTTTTCCCTTTCTGCAACTGACTTTTACCATTAGGCTGTCAATTGAATCAGGCTCAATGACACTGCACTCAGGGGCATCACTCTGTTCATTGCTGCCACTAGGGGATGCATGCCTTAAATGGTATGGCAAAGTAGGTATGATCATAGACATTTGTTGGGACTGGGAAGAAGTGCCACTACCAAGGATTACATCTCCTGCATGGGGTGGCACGATGGATGGCGCCACTGATTGCTGGGAAGAATTGGCACTGTAAGTGGTTTCATTTCCCACTGGGGCCGGCACGATAGACTCCTCCACTGTTTGCAGTGACTGGGGACTAATGGCACCACTGGGGGTTGTAACTCCCGTTGGGGGGCGGGGAGAAGAGGTAGCTAACAATGACTCCACTACGGAGTTGATGAGCCTCTTGTCTAGAGCTACGAAAAGGGGACATATTGCGTATAATGGTCACACTAGCGTCAACTGGCACACACAAGAATACATCGACGTATAATTACCTGCGACTGGTGACGCACAGCCAAAAAGCTGCTCAAGGTCAGACGGGTTCATGATTCACCGAATATACCGAGCTGCGCGCGCGTTTACGTGTTAAGTGACGTACCACATCACGTGCCACGTGATCGAGTGCAGACTTCAAATCGCAATCGGGACAAGTAACCTCGAAACCACTGTATCAGAAGCAGAGGTTCTGGCTTCAGTTTGTGGCAATGACGATGTCCTCTTTCATTGGGACCTCTTAACTGGTGTCCTCAATATAGAGACAAAGAGTACATTGCTGCAAGAGTTTGTCCAATTGTGGCTTACAATTCGGGTGCATGCATTTACCAAAATGGTTTTAGAAGAGCACAAGCATGACAAACAAGTTATCACAGCCAAAGCAAAGGCACTCAGGGCTGCTTTGCAGTTAGATGACCAACCAAAGACTGATTAGGCTGTGTGGTGTGTGTGCGTGTGCGTGTGTGTGTGTGTGTGTACGTGTTGGGATTCACCATGTATGAAGGAACTACCGTGTACACTACTGAGCGCCGAGATTTCTGTGCATTCAAGAGCTCTTACACAAAAAGAGTTTCATAAGTGTGAGCGAGATCAGATTAGGCAGTGCTCTTGCACTCAGACCAGTGAGTCTGTGTGACGGTCAGCACCATCGCTAGAATGTGGCACTGCTTCGCTGATCCTCCACCCTACCACCCTCTCACACTCATGAAAACCATTATAATATTATGTGGAATATATATATTTTTTGGAAGAGACAAGAGAAGAACCAAGAAGAGCAACTTGCATGGTAAATATATGTGAGCAGTCACCCATGGCCATGCCCAATCACACATGGGTACAGAGCCAATCAGCAGGAGCCTTCACTAAGTACATATATACAAGGTCACAGACAGTCAATCAAACACGTATCAGCTGAGGCTAAAGAATCAGCTTTGAAATCAGTTTTTTACATAGAAATCTTACACACATGCATGTACATCGAACACTTGCACATGCAGGAATGTAAGTAGACCATATATACGTACTTCTTTTATAGAGGCTCCAAGTGTGGAGGTAGAACAGCCTACGTACGTGGCACACACACAGTCACACAAACACACAACTGCAAGGCCATGGAAGCAGCTTGGCCAATCAGCTTTTTGTCACAGACACAAGGTCTTACACACATGCATGCACATCATGTGCACATGCAGGAATGTAAGTAGAGCATACCTCTTATGGAGGCTCCAAGTGCGGAAGCAGAACAGCCTACATGGCACACACACAGTCACACTCACATTGTCACACAAACACAGCTGCAAGGCCATGGAAGCAGCTTGGCCAATCAGCTTTTTAACACAGACACAAAGTCTTACACACATGCATGCACAACATGTGCACATGCAGGAATGTAAGCAGAGCATACCTCTTCCACAGAGGCAACGTACATGCACATGCAAACACATTCAGGACCTAGATGCGATTCGACTGTCATGAGGTCAACTTTGCTCTCTTCTGTCTTCTCTTCGCTAGAGGTACTGTATCAGTTGTTTCTAGCACTTTCTCTTGAAACAGGCTCTTCTTCAAACGGGAACTGCTCCTTACCACATCTAACGCGGAAGATGCCTGCAAGCCTCTTCCATCATCTTCACATTTGGGTTGGTGTTCCTCCCTCCAGCCTGTCTGACCTTCCCAAAAAAGGTTCTCAAGAGGGTCTTGATTGAACCTCTCACTGAGCAGGTACTTGCCTTTCAGCTCAGGATGCTGTAAAAGCTCTCTGACGACAGCAACAAAAGAATGGACAGTGATTCTGAGCCCCTCACGAGTTTCACTACTCACGCTTCTTTACGCTTCTTTATAGTACTTTCCCAGGCATCGAAGTACCCAAGGAATGCATCCTCTAACCATGTCAGGCGACTATCATCTGCTGATTCATACGGCTTCAGGTCATCCTTCCTCTTCCGTACTGATTCATCCTTACTCCGCACGTTCACCATGTCAAAGAATCTGTCCATGAAAAGGATTAAGGTCTGTGTGGCAGCAGAACCTTGAATTCCATAGTAGCACAAAGCTTCACTGGTGGTGCGACTGAGAATCTGAACAGCCAGATTAACTCTCATTTTGGAGTAAGATGTGAGGTGGAAATGCTTCAACTTGTAGCCAATGGAAAGTCCTCCACTCTGCTGGGCACAATGCCGCAGTGCATCCTGTAGTTGAAGTAGATGCTTCCATGAGATGTCCATCTCATTCCACAGATGTCGACTAAGAGTGTGGCTGCCAGAGTTTGCTAAACAATTGCGGGTCGTCTTCATTAAGTGGGGTGGGTCAACAAAGAAGAAGATTGCCTTTCCGCCCGTTGCACTGTATGGATTGATAGCCTTGTGAGCCACTTCAGATGCTGAGGCAGGATTTCGATGCATGCGGAAATAGCTCCGGTTAGGGCTTGATCCATCTGCTGTCTCAAAGACAACTGCAGAATCGCACCTCTCTATCAGCTCAATAGCTTGCCAGAGTATGTCGAAGAGACTGACAGAGGTGACACCTGCAGTTGGAAAGTTGGCTAAGGGAAAGTTCAATCTGTAGAAAATGCCCCTCACCATGACAGTGAGAACACGGGAAGCAATAGCAGGAATAGATGACTGCTCCAACGCTGCTAATTGCTCATCCACAGCACCAAGGTTGACAAATCCAATCACTCTTGCAGAATGGCGGTCGTAGACAAGATCTGATTTTGTAGATTTCATCCACTGCAATTCCCACAAATTGTCTATGTGCTGGAATCTCATCTTGTCCCATCCTGGCTTCATTGGAGTAGTCACGTAGGGTTCGTTCCGATGGCAATAACAACATGCCTGATGTGCAGAGATTGTAAGCTGCTGATGATATCCTCAAATTCAAGCACCACTTGATGAGGAGTGGATGCCACCTGCGCTGCTGTGGTTTTGTTGCCAAACGGGCTTCCATTTGCTGCTTCCAAAAGAGATGCTGGAAGCTGCCTTCTGCAAATGTACTGCAGACCTTCTCAGACTCCTGCTCCATAATTAACGCAAGATCGGCAGCAAGCTCTTCCTCCACATCAACCCCGTTCTCTGATGTAAGTTTGGCAATTTGTTCCTGCAACTGTCTGAGCCTCCGTGCTGACACACCCTTCTCTCATGCCAAAGCAGCAAGCTTTGCCAGCTTTTGCGGTGTAGACAATGTTACATTAGGGGCATACTTTGATGGAAGTTCAGAGCTGGCAAGTGCTTTCTTCTCCTGCCGAACTGCTTTAGCCTGCATCTGATGTCTCAAACTCCTGCAAGTGCTGCAGATGCCTGACGTCTCACCATGCAGCAACATGTGGCATTCTTCACTCCTCACTGCAGCAGGTTGGTGTAAGCTATCTACTAAATGAGAGAGAGAGGGTTCTTTGGCTTAGCCAGTTGGAGCAGGTTGTCATCCTGAACACCCTGACAAAGTGGTGTTACCTCTAGGAAGGATAGCAGAATTCAAGAGCATGCGCATCAATGACATCAGGGACTTGCTGCAAACTTGTTACTGTATTCCTGATAACTGACCGACCCCAAATCCACAATTTCCACGACCTGTCTGCAGTGGTGATTGAAATCTGATGGGAAATTGCTACAGGTGGTTGTGCGTGCTCTTCCACATGGACCCGATAAATGTTCAAGCTGTTAGCTGAACTAGCATACTTCCAGGATGGATAACGATCAACAACCTCTAACAATGTATCAGGGTTTGAGAGTGGATGATATCCTGGTGAAATTGAGGACGGGAGCAGGGGCTTCAATGGTGTTGCAATGAGCTCAGTACAAGCACCAGAACCCATACCACCTACAAGTATAAAATGATTCGAATGCTGAAAATTGACAGTGACATAAAGCAATCACATGTGTGTAGCTATAGCGACACACATGCACATTCCCACACACAACAACCTGCATGTCTGGAGCTATTCACCATATTCATGCACTAGCCTACACCAGGTGATGATGCAGCCATCTTCACACCACAACTGGAAGTATCTAGGGAGAATAAACACATTGCGCAGTAGCTAGCTCCTAATGGTACCATACATAGCTCATAGACCATAGCTTTCCAAGTAGTTAATAGCTACTAACCTTCACTAGTGCTTGCTGTCAGCTTAGGTGGCTTGCCTTTCTTCTTCCTGTGTGTCAGAGGCTGCTTTCTACCCATGGTGCCCAAAAGAGTCTACCAGTGGCAAGATGCCAGCGAACAGACCAGCCGACGCTATCGGCAACGTGGTAGGGTGTGAACTTCCAGGACAAGTGTAAACTACCTGGAAAAGAAGTCCGAAATCCTTGCAATTAGTACAAAAGTCGACCACTGTACAAGTTATACATAGTTTTGTACCATTCCTACCGGCAACGAAGGAGAAAACTAGCGCAAACGGCGCTTATTGTGTAGCCTATCACTAGTTGCATTGTTTAAAGGGGAAACCCCTTCATACGTCTAGGGCCTTAGCGCTGGCAGCCCTAAGATCACTGAACCTGAGTCTCTTAACAACGGTTTCTTGGCAACCATGTGAACGCAAGCTCGAAACGGAAATGATGATGTCATTGTATACTATAAGATACGGTAACGCAACATAACGCGATTGCGTTTCCTATCCCGTTTTCTCCTCGGTCTATGATGGAAGGCAAATACAACCATCTAGTTGAGCCGAATACCCCAGCCACTTGTAGCCGTGTTGGAATGAGCGATTTTTACCATTCTCAATTTTACTAGGAAATTGGTAAGTAGAAGGTGGGCTGAAGGTTGCAAAATGTAGTGCAATCTCTAGTTTTTGAGCATCTGATAAATCCTTTCGAAGAAGAACTGCACAGTCTCTAGGCAACCATGCTGCAGGGCCTGTTGTGGTGGAAGCCACTGTAGCTGAGAGTGTAGAAGTGCAACTACCTGATCCACAGGCAGTTGCTGATGGACCCACTGCATCCACTGGAACTGCAGGGTATCATGTTTTGATGCTATTCTTGCACATTCTCTAACTTGACAACTGAAAACACAAGAATAAGACTACTCTAATAAAAGGTTCAGCTAGCTAGCTATGTCAAGACCTCATGGCATCTCATTATAGGGCTAGTTCTCATTCTGCACCTTTTCTTAGCTCCAAGGAAGCTGTGCAGGGTTCCCTGACTGTTCATTGCACTGGCTTCTGTAGGGGTTCTACGTGTTCCCAAAGGAGCGCTAATTTATGTTAACAGTACGCAGACCTCATGACGTCATAAAATTACATCATGAATATGGCTGCATCGAGCACGGTGAACATTTAGAAAGCTGAATCATTGGGATGTAAAAGTAGCCTGAGAGTATCTTCTATAGTATAACAACAACAAGAAGGCAAGAATCGGCACTAATTAATCCTTCACTACAGTTGGCTTGTCACTATTACTATTTTGTTTAATAACAGTTTATGTTGCCCTTATTTCTGAAAGGGGGTTTCCAGAAACCACTAGAAACCCCCCTCCCTATGCCCCTGGTTGTGTAACTGTAAAATTGGTGCGATGGTTGCACCATTAGTGTGAACGATGATTGGTATGACAGTCGCATTTCACGTTTTAACATGTACAACATCCAAGGTCATGCAAATACAAGACATGCACAAAGGAGTTATGATCAACCAATGACTCCAAAGTTGGAATCAGTGATCTGTCTTAGGCTAGCGGAGAAGAGATACAGAACTAAACAAGTGTTCACTTGTATCTTGCATCATAGCTCTGTGATGAGCATGTTGTTGTCCGTTGTACTTGACACAGCACACATTTTCATCATCAAAGTGATCAAGGCCCATTGAAATTGTCTGATTCTGTAGTGTTATATACCTTTTGCATGTACACTCTAGTAAGTTACACAACTAATGGTACAAAAATGTGAGCGATTTATTGTTGCCATTTCTAATACAGTGTGCACAACATGCTGGTCAATAGGGACAAATGAATCAACTCAAGGACGTTCACATAACTCGCTACACCACAACTGAGCAGGCTTGCCAAGTAGTTCCTGATCATTGGATAATACCGTTACGTACCAATACATAGTACATACACCCGAATCATTTTGCAGGTATGCACCAGTGAGTTAGCACTTCTCTTCTGTTTGCTAACGGCCCGTCCATATCAATTGTGAACCCGTCGATCCGTATCGATCCCGTAATTGGGGCGAGCCTGAGCGAGACCCCACGCTTACATGAAGTACGGCAATTCTGTCTGTACATAGCTATCATACGTTGTGCCATATATTTCTATTTGATACTATGAAATTTCTTTTACAGATTCTATATACTATAGTTGGTTCACATTAAAAGTACATCCAGGTGCATTACATAGTAAACAAGATGATATATTGAATTTGTCCAAAAATACAATGTATTTGAAAGAGCAGTTAAACAGTCGGGCCTCACTCACGATGAGGTCCAAAGGCTGATCTTGCACACTGGTGTCATGGGATGGCCTGTGGAGGGATGACCTGGCTCCCCTCAGCCACATGATCGCAGAGTCTAGTGATGTCCGTATGTAAATTCAAGTACGCCCAGATGCATAACAGTCATTGTTTATGGTATAATGGACATCCTGGGACAAGAAGTGAAACTTGTGTCATCATCTTTTGTGAAATTCACTAGCCAGGAGGGAGTTTACAAAACCAAACGTTTC